>PVKS010027679.1:0-27260 GCA_004027875.1 Aplodontia rufa
ATGGATTATCTTTTTAATGTGCTTTTGTATCTGATTAGCTAAAATTTTATTAAGGATTTTTGCATCCATGTTCATCAGGGAAATTGGTCTGTAGTTTTCTTTCTTTGGTGTGTCTTTGTTGGGCTTTGGAATCAGTGTAATGTTTGCTTCATAAGAAGTGTTTGGGAGTGTTCCCTCTCTATCAGTTTCCTGGAAGAGCTTGAAGAGGATTGGTGTTAGTTCTTCTGTGAAGGCTTGGTAGAATTCTGCCGTATATCAATCCGGACCTGGACATTTCTTTTTTGGGAGAGTTTTGATTGGTGCTTCAATTTCATTTTCTGTGATAGGTTGGTTGAGATTTTCAATGTCCTCCTGTGTAAAAGAGGGGATGTCGTGTGTGTCCAAAAACCTGTCCATGTCCTCCAGGTTATCAAATTTGGCAGAGTGTAAGTTTTCAAAATAGGTTCTGATAATCTTCTGTATCTTGGATGAGTCTGTGGTGATATTCCCATTTTCTTCTCTGATTTTGTTGATTTGCTTCATTTTGCTCTTCCTTTTGGTGAGTTTGGAAAGGGAGAAGTTATTTACTCTTAATTGCCTTCTGTTACCTTAAGTAATCATCTAAAGTTAGGCTGTCTTAGGGCAAGAACTATGTTATATATTTCAATTGTATCCTTCAAATCTTGCATAATACACAAAAGAACATTTTTTGATTATTCTATTTGTTCCTTCAAGAACAGGAAAAATAAAATTTGTGAAAGACTTGTGCAAGAAATAAACATTTGTACATGAAATATTTATTGTCCAGAGAGTGCTCTCTTCTGTGTGTGTGTGTATGTGTGTGCGCGCGTGTGTGTTTATCTGAAATCAGTAAAACATATTCTAAGGAATATAGTGCAGATCTTAAAATCTACTGATAGTAGATCCATTTTACTGCAAATTCTGGAAATATTTTTTTAAAAATTTCCCATGAAATGCCTCTCAGACAATATTTTTACACAGACTTTCTCACAACCAACATCATCTTGCTCTGCAGGCACTGGGTGATGGATGTGTTTCCATTCCACATATGTCAGAAGTCAAAGTAATGTTTTATTTTACTTTTATATCTAAGGTGTCATTTCTACAAATCTTAAACATACTTTTAAAAGTTCAAAACCAGTTTTCTACAACTATTTAATGAACTGTGAACAAATCTCTGCAGTAAATTGCTTTTGTATATAGTTGAGTCACTGTGTATATATGCACTCTAAAGCTGTTATAAGGTATTGCTAGTAATAGAACTTGCATTTTGCAAACATTTAACATTCTAGCCTTACACAAAATTTCTATGGAATTTTATTTTTCTTTATCTACTTGCAAAAATAGCAAGACCAACTCTGGTGTGCTTTAGCAGAATTAATGTTACACCTGAGAACAATATCATTGTGGTAGATTATATTATTCTTTATATTGATTTATTCTTCCCCATGTGTCTTGTGTACTACATTTTCTTAGAGGTTTATATGTTTTTGTCCACTTGATTAGCATTTCCCTTGCGACTCACCTTTGTCAAGTTGAGTGGAAATGACATATAGCATTTCTAAGAGTAGATTTAAGAGCCAGATGTGGTTAGTAACAAATACCATTTTTCCTTCTCTACACATGTAGCAATGTTGAAAACAGAAGGTCAAACACCTCCATCAGTCTGGTATTTTTTTTTTTTTCTTGTTTCTTTGGCTGTACTGGGGATTGAACCCAGGGGTGCAGTACCACTGAACTACATCCCCATCCCAACCTCCACTTTTTTCTTTAGATTTTTTTTTTTTTTATTTTGAAACAGGATCTCCCTAAGTTGCCCAGGCTGGCCTCCAATTTGTGATTTTCCTACTTCAGCCTCTGGAGCTGTGGGGATTACAGGCAAGGCTCCTGGCAAGATTTGAGATCTTAACTGAAGATAATATGGATCAGAAAAACAGCTGAACACTGGTGGATATATAGTATCAGTGAGATAAAGCCTTATTCTTGTATTGCTGCTAAATTTCTACAGGTGTAAGTTATGCTATAAGATCTAGTATGTTGACAATTATATTTGCAGTTTAATTCTGGTTTTGTAAGTTTTTGAAATTCTCTGAGTTTCTTTCAACTCCTCATATCTCATAGTCATTCAAACACAGCACACTAATATCTTTTAAGTGAAAGGAAAATTTATTTATTTACCAATTCTCTTATTCATTGAAAATATTTACTAAAGTCCCATTATGTGACTATCATTGTAAATACACTTATAATTCATCAGACAAAACCGGGCAATGTCTTCATCCAGTTTGTAATCCCACAGGACACAAATCCAGGCTTCTAATGTCACCATTGATTGCAAACATTATTTACAATGAAATTTTTATTTGTAGTCTATATTAGGTGTTCAATTAAAAAAATGTGTTTTGAGTGTCTGACCAAGACGTAAAGAGCAATGGATGAGTACTTAGGTAAACAATGTTGATCTAGCATAAAAATAAATAATTGGGAGCATAAATAGAAGACAGAATATTAAAAACATCAAAGAGAAGTGACACATTATGTTGAAGATACTTGCTTCATGATAAACAGCTGACTTGTCATCAGAAGAGTGGAATGACATATTAAAATTGATGAAATAAAACTTCATCAACCAAAAATACTATATACAGTAAACTACATACAGTAAATTATCCTTAAAAATGAAGAATAAATTCAGATATCCTTGATAAGCAAAAATCTGAGACAATTTATTGTCCAAAAACAATACTATAGGACATCTAGGCTGAAAAGAAAGGATACTAGACAGAAACTTGAATCAACATGAACAAATGAAAATAAACAGTAAAGGTAACTACATAAGCAATTCTAAAAATGTATAAATATATTTTTTACTTTAACACTTGCTTCATCTATCTGATTTAAATCAAAAATATGTAATGAAATAGTTATAATATGTACCAATGGGTATAAAGTATATAATACAAAGTTGGTATTACAATAAAAGCAAAAATGAGTACTTTGAAAGGATCTATATAAGAGAAAAGTTTTTGTTTATGACTAAAATTAAATAAGTACAATCTAAATGACATTGTAACCAAGTAAGGAGCTAATCGTAATACCCAGGTATGCTACTAAGGAAATATCTTATTATTAAACATGGTAAAAGAAATGCAGGGCCAGGACTGGAGCTGTGGCTCAGCCATCATGGTTCTTGCCTGGCATGCAGGTTCGAACCCCAGCACCACAAAAGCAACGAAGTGTGGGAGCAAAGAAAGCCACAAGAAAAACTAAATAAAATTGATTCTCTCTCTCTCACTGTCCATCTCTCTCTTAAAAAAAAGAAAGGAGAGAAAAGAAATGCAGGCCAATGAGAGCTAGGAATGTGGCTCAATGGTACAGTGCTTGCGTAGGGTGTACGAAGCCCTGCTTTCAGTTCCCAGAACTATGAAGAACAAGCAAACTAAACCAAAACCAAGCCAAACCAAACAAAAAAAACCCAGCAGCGACAATGACAGCAAAAGAAGAAATGAAGAGAATTAAAACGGTATGTCAAAAAATAGCTATTTAAAACAAAAAGAAATGAACGAAAGGAGAAAAAGTAAATGAAATAAAAAATAGAAAAAATGGTAAATTGAAACCCTACCCTGTTACCAATTACACTAAATTATTAACTATAAAAGGAATTAACTCTTGACTGGAAAGACAGTGATTTGCGGAATGGATTACGAAAAATGATTTAACTATGTGCTTTCTACAAAAGACTCACTTCTGTTTCAAACTTTCAAATTGGTTTAAAATAAATGGATGAGAAAACACGGCTATACTATTTGATCAGTAATCCAAAATGAGCTGGAATGTTTTTACTAATCTGACACAAAATAAACTTGAGGACAGAAAGTGTGGCTAGAGTGATTTTATTATTATTGTATTAATCAGAAAATGTAGCCATTATATAATAAATATTCCTAAAAATACTGAAGAGGAGAAATTGGAAAGAGAACTTGAAAGTGAGTAAAGGAAAAGCAGATGTGATAACAAGGATTGTACCTTTGTTGGAAGGAGTGAGCCAGCAAGCAGGTCCAAATGCTGATGAGGAGTTAAGAATGATGAGGACGAAGGTATCTGACGAATGCTGCAGTAAGGAGGTATCTGATATCCTTAAAAACTTTAGTCATATGACAATTAGGGCAAAAAATATTTTCTAGTTGATTAGAAAATGACTTTAAATATACTGTGTGCAAATACTGCTAATGAGATGAGATAGGACCGTACATATTTCTACAAATATTAAACCTTACTTAAAACTAAAACTTGCTAACTATATACAAACGGAATTTAATTAGCTATGCTATTAACGGATTGCATAACCCATTCTCATAAGACATTTATGAAAAAATGAGAGCTTTAGATGATATATAAGACCATTTGAAATTTCATGATAAATAATTGAAATATCATCAATATATTTGGACTTTGTTTTACTAGAATATTTGAGGTAAAATTATTTTTTGTATTTTAACTATAAAACATGTAATATTATACATATAAAGAAGCCATGATGAACTAGTGATTGTCTAAATTGAAGGAACTTTATAATGTGGAGTGTTGACATATGAATAATTAAACATTTAGAGAAGGAAGGAGAACATATGAATATTATATTAATTTAATTCATTTCTTCATAAAGGATTCACACTTCTTGCCCTCCCCCACCAAAACTTCACCCTCACTCCGTAAGAGTCCTGATTAATCCTAAGTGTTAATCAATCCTATTATCAGAAATGAGTGTGAATATTTAATATCAATTGTTAACCCTTGAGACAGGGAGTTATTTATATTTTTAGAAGGGATTTGTAACCAAATTAATTTGATTGTAGAATAATTGTGACACCTACTTGCTTAAAATCACCCACAGGTTTGGAGATGTAGCTCAGTGGTACACCACTTGTCTAGGTTGCTAGAAAACCTGGGTCCCCTCCTCAGTACCATAAGAAAAAAAAAGATCACCAACAAAGCCTATGGTACTTCAGTCCTTCCTTGTCTATTGCCTCTTATTTTAAGCTACCTAATTTTTATATTCACCAAATTGTTCAGTTCAAATGCTAAACAGAATTTGCCCAGAAGCTATTAGTTGTATTTGCTTGCCGGCTGATGTGGTAGATAAGAACTTGATTCATCAGGGAATCCAGGAGATTATAGGTTGAGTCTTAGTCTGTCCTATTTATTAATAACTGTATAAAACTGGGCCATTTAAGTCTTAATTTTCTCATGAATTAAGGTAATACTAAGAATATGATGAGATTAATTAGTAAAAATTCCCATATAATATTTAGCATAGTACCAAGCAGAACAACAAACCTTAGATAGGTACATTTTAGGACAGTGATGATAAAGATAAATATTGCGATTTTTTTAAACCAAAACTTCTTTAGTCTTTTAAGTTACTTAGAAAGCATAATTATGCTATGCTATGTAATTTTTTAATGTTTTCCTAAACTGGAAAGGGATTCTATTGTCATTAAAGAAATCTACATTAGAAGTTTTTTAATCATCTTTTGTAAAAAGGGTTTGTAAGACTTTGCAAAACTTAGTACATTTGGTGATTTTATAATTTTTAGAAACTTGTACTAAAGTTCATTCCAAACAAGAGCCACGTGGAAAATATTTAAACTTTAGCATACTACATAATGAAAGTAATGTTAATATTCATACGCCATCAAAAATGTAAAGTTCAGGAGCTGGAGCAGTGGCTCCCAGGTTAAGGTGGTTGTTTGGCATGCGAGAGGACCTGGGTTCAAACCCCAGCACCTCATACACAACTAAGTTTTGGAACAATGAAAACCAGATGAAAAACTAAATAAAACTGATTCTCTGTCTCTCTCTCTCTCTTAAAAAAATGTTATGTTCAGCCAGGCACAGTGGTACATGCCTATAATCCCGGTGGCTTGGGAGGCTGAGGTAGCAGGACCACAAATTCCAAGCAACCTCAGTAAATTAGCTAGAACCTGTCTCAAAATAAAGATAATAAAAAGGGTTGGAGATGTAGCTCAGGGTTAAAGTCTTCTGGATTCAGTCTCTAGTACCAAACAAACAAACAAACAACAACAACAACAAAAACCAATTGAAATTCTCAAATTCAATTTATTAATTCACATAATTTAGAAAAGTACCAAGTCATGTCTTTCAGTCACGCTAATCATTATATTTCTTACAATGTTTTTACAAAACAAAAGGTATCTAGCAATATAAATTTGGTCACTATTATAAATATCGTAAATTAGATTCAGAAGACACAGACATTTTGTCATCATAAATTCTTTATTTAATCCATACACATGTATGTATGTAGTACTATTGAAATACTCAGGCTTTTAAAAATATTGCCAGTAAAATGGGAAAGGCTGTCTTTATTATCTTAAATTGTACAGTGCTTTGAATCCCCAGTGAGGGGATTAGTGTCACTGTTCAAAGGCCTTTGCCAAAGAAGATACTTTCATCTTTTTCTGAATTTGCAGGTGTCCGGGCAAAGGCACAGACAAATTTCAAGGGGCAAAACAATTTATCGCCTTGGTTGTAAAGTGTATTTCTTCAATGATTAAGAAATAATATAATAATTTCCTGATTCTAAAAGAACATGCCCAATTTTCAAGGCAATCACAATAGCTCTGCAATATAGGCATATGTATTTGCTTTTACAAAAGATAAATGAATATACAGTACATTGTTGAGCTGGGTATGAAACTAGAATTATGTGAACAGACTCCAAATTTCCAATATTTTATATATATGGCTTTTAAAATTATATATATATATATATATATATATTCCTTTTCGGAAGAATTTATATGTAGGAATATTTGTTATGTTTATAATGTTCGTGAATAGTCTGTGATACTCAAAAGATAAAACTTATGCTAAGCTTTTTCTCGCCTATGGCTCTGAGTTACTCCTTGTGAATGTCCAGAAACTATGTGGTATTTTCTGATATTTGTGGTGAGTCACTTTAATTTAATTTTTTAAAACATTTTATTGAGGTTTGTGTTATTGTACAATCATAAATGCATATATAAGGGAGTGGAGCAGTGGCTCAGAGGTTACAGCACTTGCCCGGCATGTACAAGTACACAGGTTCAAACCCTAGCACCCACGTACACAACTAAGTGTTGGAGCAAGGAAAGCCATGTGAAAAAGTCAATAAAAATTGATTCTCTCGGTCTGTCTCTTTCACTGTCCTTCTTTCTTAAAAAAAAAATGCATATGTAATATTAATATGATATGCCTCTCATCCTAATCCAGAATATCACCCCGACATCACCCATACCCCAGTCTTTTGACTCTTCTATATTTCCCCCATAATAGATGTAAATGTTTTACTATATATCTATAAATACATATATGTACACACATAGATATACATATGATCATGCATTTTCCAGAATTAAATGATTGTGTAAGTATTATTTGGCTTCTCAGGGGAGTAAAGAGTAAGCTACATTGTTGATTACCCCCTAGATCCCTCCCTATCATCCCTCCCTCCTTTTTCCCTCCCCCTCCCCCTGCTACATGTCTGTTTCCCCCAAATTATGTCTTGCTTTGACTTTGGTGGGTCTAGTACATGAGCTGGTCCTTTCACACAGGCCTGGGTTTTGCTCTAGCCTCCACAAACAAGGGAAAACATTTGACCCTTGATTCTGTGGGTTTCCATAGATAAATTTAATATGTATTTTAAATTTTTTTTAAAGTATTAAGAATTGTTAGATAGAGAAAGGGAGAGAAACCACAGAGGGAGAAGAAAAGAAAAGGACAAAGGGAAGCTGAGACGGCAAAGAATTCATACTTATGAACGTAAATATGTGAATCATTTCAGTTTCAAATTCCAAAAGACAGACAAAGTCATATAAATCAAAGCAGACTTTCATTAAATACACAATGAAATGAATAAAAATGAAATATTTATAAAGCTTTAGAGTAAACTTAAAATGTTTGCCTCTTTCTCTGTAGTTTTATTTTGTAATTCTGAAAGTTTATAGAACAGGGGACATTGCAGATTACTTGGCATTGTTACTTTCTGTGTCAAGAAGTATTGCCAAATATACAGCCATCTCACACTAAATTAAAGTAAGCTCAGAAAATGACTGCACATTCAATATAGTTTGATGCTTGGAACATTTGAAGTAAATCCCATGTGAAGTTCATGATAGTCCACTTTTTCAAAAACTACATTAGCTCCATGGTGTCAGTAAATATTGAAAAATTATAAAAAATAGCCTGTAAAGGGGAACATGACCTTTAAAATCTTTAAAAGTCAATAGTCCCCTAAAGTTTATATGTTTATTATATATTGCCTGTCTCTTACCATAAAATGAATTTATTCAACAAAAATTAAGTATTTGATACATGTAAGGCATAATACTCATTTCTATGGGGAATAAAAAGATTTATAAAAACTGCCTTACCTTAAGAAATTTATAACTAAGTTTGAAAGGGGAAAAAACCAATAAATATCACAGAAAGCAATATGTCACATAATGTAAATGGCACATAGGCAGTTCTCCAGATTTTTGAAGAAAGTGGAAATAGTCTTTAAGAGGAATTATTTAGATTGAGCCTTTATAGATGGGCAGACTCTTGAGATGGCATAAATAGATTTATTAAGCCAACAATAGTTTCTTTAACCAATGAAGAAGTTGGATGACCAATGTGCATAGAATATTCTGGCAGGTATGTGAAGGATGAGCTGGAGGTATCAAACACAGTAAAATGGTTGGGCAGCTCTTTAAATTGCTAATTTAGCTTTTTGTGTATAGTTGTTTCTCATACAAACCAAGCTGTTGTTGATGATGGTGTTTTTATTAGTGGTATATTGGGATTCAGATAAATTTCCTGTAGGATGGATCAATATAGTTTTCTACAAAAAATGTGGAGTTTTTATTTTAATAGAAATAAATTGTAACATAATCAAAACTAGAATATTTTAATCTGGAATAAAGGGAATAAGCACAGCCTAGTATGTATCAATAGGGTAGATCTCACAGTCTTATCTGCTGTGAGCTCATATCTGAGATCTAAAGATGGTTAGGAAGTAAATAAAACTTGTCAGAAACATCCTTGAACATCCGTAGTTTTTGGTAATATGATGAACCATACTGCCCCAAAAGGAAAGACTCCTGATCATTACCTACATATTAAATTTTATCTCAGGAGATTTGGTAAATTTTAGTATTGTTTAAACCAGTTTAGGATAGAATTCTGTTACCTTCAATAAAAGGTCTCCTATATAACACAAATAGCATAAATTTACTTCAAGAAACATGACCATGGACGACCATACTATCATTAACAGAACTTGAAACCTATGTTATCAGTTTAATATTTTGAAAACTACATTATCAGTTTAATATCTTGAAATGTTTGGTCCTAAATTAAAGGTGGACTGATCTCTTTGGCTGATGTTCCATGACACAGCGTTATGCAATTTAAAGTAAAGCACATATTAAGTCATGGAAGAACAAAACTTTTCAAAAAATGTGCAGACAATGAAAGGTAGAAAATTGCGTGGCTAAACAGTAAAGAGTCTTTATAGCAAAGTAAAATAATCATAGAGGTATAGACATGCTACTTAGAAACATGAAAAAAATTAAAAGACTATAGTGTTTTATTTTGGAAAACAGTTGAGTGTGAAAATATCTGAAGTTTTCTTCTTAGAAGGGTATACTTCATTTCACTTTTTAATATTAAATGGAAGAGATTAAAGAGGAAATTTGAGACTCAAGGAACAAAGAGTGCATGCATTCCATCTATCCTGAATGTAGGTTTTTTCCTTTAACTCTCAAGAATAAAAGTTAGGCATTTATGAATATCTCTAAATATTTTCCTAGTGTAGTAAATTTATACTCCATTTGGCTATACTTTGGAAAAAGTAAACTGTCAGATGGCTATTTTATCTACTAGCATAGTTACTAAACATTTATTTTATGCAGACATTATAGTACATCCGATGATGCACTACATATGAGATGCATGCGAGTATATTTTCTGAAATTGATAATTTATGTTTTATGAATGAAATACATACAAAAATAGGATTGTGTGTTAAGGTAATGCTACAGAAGAAGTACAGGAAGGATATCAGTTCCAGATGAATTGACCCAGACAGTCTAGAACTCTTGATAGCCTAATGTGACAGGAGAAAAGGGCAGATCTGAAGGAAAGCAGAGATAAATTAGAAGAGCAACCTGAGGCAACCTGAGGCAAAGATCAAGTGCTTTAAAGGGAAGAGTCAAGTGACTTGTTAGACATTTTCTGTGTGAGCCATGGCTGTCCACACCCACCCCTATGCCTTGAATTCCTGTTGACACACATTGGACTCCACATCTCTCTATAACAACATGCATGCGCAAATTGAAAACGTTATTTTTCTATTTTGGTAATTGCAACTATTTTTATTATGTCATTTTAGCTGCTGCTTCTCACCTTTCTGAAACTGCGTAGAGCTGTGTTCTTTCATGAACACTGCACTTAATTTTCCTTCAAAGCACACGCTAGATCATCATTGCTTTGAAATGCTCCTAGTTTGAATCTTCAGTTGGAAGTGATCTATATCTCTGTTATTGAGGTTTCACCAACACACACACACACACACACACACACACACACACACACACATTCTTTGAACTTCATTGTTATTACAAAGACTGTTAATTTAAAATATGTGATGAGCCTTTGTAAGTAAGAAAACAAAATGCGACCTCTATTGATTACATCCCAGTATCCCACCTTGTTGAATACCAATAAGCCATGCTAATTTTATGAATAAGCATTACATATTGCTCAAACTGATACCTTAGCCACAGATAAAGAGACATTAGCTAGTCATTTTTAAGTATTATAAGCATCTTCTTTTCAAAATTTGGAAGACATTCTCAGCTGTTTTAGAAATTGGTCACCTGACAGGTTACTGGGGCTTATATCAGCCTTCTCCTTGAGTTTTTTTTTCCCACCTAAACTTTATTAGTTGCTATTCACAATTCACTGTGCCAAGTTGTTTCTGTAAAACTAGATTCAAATAATTTGAAATTAAAGACAGAGACTCAATTCTGTTCCAGTTTTTGAGTATCATCCTTGATCACATTAATCAAACCTAAATCACAAAATACCAACAAATATGTTCCTGACATTTTTTGCTTAGAACTGATTAAAATGACTTTAAAAATGCCACATCAAGGGAAATAGAAAAGTAAGGGAAAGAATGAAAAAATAACATACCAATTAAAAAAATAATTATAGCCCTTGAAGGTAAAATTTTAGAATTCACTATTTTTATGTATAAAACTATTCTAAATGTTGATATTTACTTGGTGATGCCAGAATATATGTTACTCTATCTGTATGGTGAATACCAAAAATAATAATTTTGACAAAATATGTAAATGTTTGACTCCTGTAGATTCCAACTCACTGTAGCTGAAGATTTTATTTGTTGATACCAATAAAGGAGAGGTATAATAAAGCCATTCTCATGTGATGAAACCAACAATACTCCCCACTACCTTAATAATAATTTTTAATAGTCTTGGATGGAGAAAGAGTGTCTTCCAACACCAATAATCTAGTGCTCATTTTATGTAACACTGATGCATACAAAAAAATAGGTATGTAAAGAAGAGTTAGAAAGGATAATCCCGTCAATACCCACGTACGATTTTAAATATTTCTTCTAGTGGTCAAAGGTTGTTCATTCTGAAGTGAATGAAAACCTGTTTGACAGAAATAATTGGAAAAACTAAAAGAAGTCCTGACAAATCATAATCCCATTTATTAGAATTGTCTCAGTTTCATATGTACTTCCAGAGAAAGAGTAAAGTAAACAAAACCTCTCAGGGTAGAAATGAGATCACTTTGCTTG
Organism: Aplodontia rufa; assembly: GCA_004027875.1. Lineage (NCBI taxonomy): Eukaryota > Metazoa > Chordata > Mammalia > Rodentia > Aplodontiidae > Aplodontia > Aplodontia rufa. The sequence continues at coordinate 11,885 of PVKS010027679.1, forward strand.
TAAAATAAGTAAGACCAGAACCCAGATAACAGCAATAATCTTAATTTGGAATTCTACTTTATTATCTACAATAATAAAATAATCATAATCTGTTATGATTATGATAATAAAATAATTGTGAACTATGATAATAAAATAATTTGTTTTACACATCCAATATAATGCATAAATTAACGGTATAGCTTTGGGAATTTTAACATATATTGACATTAATGGTTATAAGGTATAAGTCACAGACAGAATGAAACCTGTGTTTATTGACAGGGCCTCAGGTTTCCTAAAAGGAAAGTGAGGTATCAGTCAGAGAAAACTGATAAGAGATGGTATTGATGGTCTCCTGTGAAACTGAGTGCAAGTCTGGGATGGCAGACACACACACATTTAAACTTGTATATGCATGCTCAGAATTTAAGTATCTGCCATATTATGGGAAGTCCTTAAAAAGTTTAATTTTTTTTCTAGATTTAAATTCCTACTCAAGGACACACGTTTATTAATGTCTTAGGGACAAGGTATCTAGAGAAATGGGAAAAGTCCTTCAGTGACTTCTACAGGGAGCACTTTCCTATGAAAGATAATGTTTATTTCAGCAGTTGCTTTTGGCAATTGGGAGATGCATAACCCAGGATGTTATGTGTAATCTTACAGAGAAATAGTAATGCAAAATGATTTGATTGCTCAATAGGTTAGAAACACTCTTACCTCTTAGAGGGAGGAAAGAGAGAAGGAGGAATTGGCTACCAGATTTTAATAAATAAAAAGATAGAGGCAATATTTTTATTTGTGAGATAAATCCCCCAAATTGGAATGATATTCCAGGAAGAGCCACAATTATAGGAACTAATAACAGTCTATTTCAAGGTACTCTTTCTTTTTGATAATTCGTTTTCCTAAAGCATTGAATCCCTTTAAATCATATAAGATTGCATTTACAGGGCTGGAGCGGTGGCTCAGTGGTTTCAGCGCTTGCCTGGCATGTGCAAGTACACAGGTTCAAATCTCAGCACCCACATACACAACTGTGTCAAAGCGACAAAAGCCATGTGAAAAACTCAATAAAATTGATTCTCTCTGTCTATCTCTCTCACTGTCCTTCTCTCTTAAAAAATTGCATTTACAGAAGAATTTATCATTAAAATGTTAACAGTGGTGACAACATTTGTCTTGATTTCCTAGGATCAAAGGGGTCTCTTGTCAACCATTTCTAAAGTTCTCCATCCACTTGTTCATTATTATTTGGTCTAAACCCAGATGACCCCATTAGTGTTAGAAATTGTGAGTCTATTAAAATTAGAGAGATAAGTACAACAGAGTATTTTGGGAATCAATTCACAAGTAAGTCACATGATGCCACCTTAAAATTAGAATAACTCCCATTATAGCTAAAATATCTTTCAGATTACTGTTGAAGTAATCTTATAACTTCAAGAGACAGGTAAAAAGCAAGATAAGGTTATGAGAGTGTGATTGGTTTATACACTTTCTCTGTTACCATTGTTGTAAATCAATGTTCAGATCACCATGAGAGGGAAACCAAACACATATCCATTGGAAGGGGAAAACTGCTGAGCACAAAGACTTATCTTGTAGCCAAGGCTTTATCTCTGGCATTAGGGACCATTTTCAAAATTCTGAGCAATGTACACTTTCAGGGTCTGGGAATGTTCAACACTGTACACAGAAAGGCTAGAGGGGCAGATTTAGTTCTGTTGAGAATGATATATCAATGCCTTGTTCACAAACCAGTAGGAAGTTATCAGCAGGTTGGACTTTGTAGTTCCTCAGTTTTTACCAAATGACAAAATACAGTTTCTATGATAAAAGAAGTTAGCCCTTCAGAGTATAGTTATAATATTATATTTTCCAATCTGATCGTGGTAAAGAGCAAAAATGCAAGAAATATACAACCAAATTATTTTATAAGATTAGAAAAATTTTAGGAGATAATTTTATAGTTAGTAATCAAACCCAGATTCAACTGAGACCCAGAGATGTTAAGAAAATTGCCCAGACTACCAAAGCTAGTAAGTGGAGGAGTGTAGATTAAACCTGTGTCTCTGTGCTTCAGATACATATTTTTTCCTCTATTTATCCAAATAAATGGATTGTAGTAGAGTAGAATTCCATCGTATATATGTGCCACAGTTTTTGAATCTCCTTGTCCAGTGTGAGGCATCTGGGTTCGTTCCATTGTTAAGCTATAGTAAATTGAGCCACTATAAATATTGATGAGGCTGTGTCTCTGTAATATGCCAATTCTTACTCTTTTGGAAAATACCCAGGAGTGGGATAGCTGGGTCATAAGGTGGTTCCAGCCCTAGTTTTTTGAGGAGTCTCCATATAGCTTTCCAGAGTGTCTGTACAAGCTTGAAACCCCATCAACAGTGTGAAAGTGTTCCTCTCTTCCCACAACCCCTCCAGCATCTGTCATTGCTCATATTCTTCGTTTTTATCACTTTGACAGGAGTGAGGTGGAATCTCAGTGAAGTTTTGATTTTCATTTATCTGATTGCTAGTGATGTAGAGCATTTTCTCATATATTTATGAGCTTTTTGGACTTCCTCCATTGAGAAATTTCTATTTAGCTCCCTAGCCCATTTATTTATTGGATTATTTGTGGTTTTATTGTTCAGTTAAAATTTGAGTTCTTTGTATATTCTGGATATTAGCCCTCTGTCTGAGGTGTAGCAGGCAAGGATTTTCTCCCGTTCTGTAGATTCTCTCTCGACACTCCTGATTCATTCTTTTGCTGTGAGCAATCTTTTTAGTTTGATGACATTCCATTTGTTCCTTCTTGGCTTTAATTCTTGCGCTGTGGGAGTCTTGTTAAGGAAGGTAGTGCCTACTCCTATGTCATGCAGTGTTAATTCTATTTTATATTCAAGCAATTGTACAGTTGCTGGTTTAATTTCCAGATCCTTGAAGCATTTTGATTTGAACCTTGTGCAGGATCCAATTTCAAATATCTGCATATGGCTGTCCAGTTTGTTCAGCAACATTTGTTGAATAGGCTCTTTTTTCCACACTATGCTTTTGCCCCCTTTATCAAATATCAGATAGATAAGATTTAAGGGTTTGTCTTGGTATTTTCTAGTCTGTGCTATTGGTCTTCATTTCTGTTTTGATATTAATATTACCCTATTTTTTCCATAGCCCTATAGTATAATTCAGGTCAGGAATTGTGATACCTCCTGCTTCCTCTTTCTTGGTTAGTAATGTTTTGTCTATTCTGGGTCTTCTGTTATTCCATATGAATTTGAGAACTGCTTTTTCTATATCTGTGAAGAATGTCATTGGTATCTTGATGGTGATTGCATTGAATCTGTATAAGGTTTTGGGTAAAATGGCCATTTTGATATTGATTCTGCCTATTCAAGAACATGGAATGTTTTCCCATCTCTTCAGGTCTTCTTCAATTTCTTTCTTTAATATTTGAGAGTTTTCATTGTAGAGATCCTTTATATCCTTTGTTAGATTGATACCCAAGTGTTTTGCAATTGTGAATGGGACAGACTTCCTGATTTCTTCTTCAGTGGAATTACTGCTGGAGTATAGGAAAGATATAGATTTATTAGCACTGATCTTATGACTAGTCATTTTGCTGAAATCATTTATAAGCTCTAGGAGTCTTCTCATCGAGTTTATTGGGTCTTCTAGGTATAGGATCATGTCATCAGCAAATAGAGACAGCTTGACTTCCTCTTTTCCTATTCAAATTCCTTTGATTTCTTTCTCTTGTCTGATAGCTCTGGCTAGGGTGTCAAGGACTATATGGAATAAGAGTGGTGAAAGTGAACAACCATTTCTTGTTTCTGAATTCAGTGGAAAAGCTTTCAGTCTTTCTCCATTAAATATAATGTTATCTATGGGTCTGTCATAAATGCCTGTTACAAAATTAAAGTATTTTACTTTGATCCTTATCTTTTTCAGAGATTTTTTAGCATAAATGGGTGCTGAATTTTATCAAAGGCCTTTTCTGCATCAGTTGAGATGATGGTATGATTTTTATTTTTAATTCTCTTTAAGGGATGAATTACATTTATTGATTTGCCTATGTTTAACCAGCCTTGTGTTCCTGGAATGAAGCCCACTTGATCATGATGTATTATCCTTTTGAAGTATTTTTGGATCTGAATGGCTAGAAATTTTTTAAGGATTTTTGCGTCTATGTTCATCAGGGAAATTGGTCTGCAGTTTTCTTTTCTTGAGTTGTCTTTGTTGGGATTATGTATCAGGGTTTATATTTGCTTCATAAAAAGTGTTTTGGAGAGTTCCAACAATTTTAATTTCATGGAAAAACTTGTAGAGGATTAGTGTTAATTTTTCTGTAAAGGTCTTATAGAATTCTGCTGTCAATCCATCAGGTCCTAGGCTTTTCATTTTTGGAAGGCCCTTGATTGCTGATTGAATTTCGCTACCTGGGATTGGTTGGTTTAGAATTTCAGTGTCCTCCGATGTTAATTTGAGAATGTCATATGTGGACAGATATTTTTCCATTTCTTCCAGATTATCAAAGTTAGCAGAGTGTAATTTTTCAAAATAAGTTCTGATGATCTTCTGGATTTTGGTTAAGTCAGTGGTTATATCTACCTTTTTGTCTTTGATTTTGTTAATTTGCTTCACTTCATTCTTCCTTTTGGTGAGATTTGCAAGTAGCCTGTCGAACAAATTTATTTTTTCAAAGAACCTACTTTTTGTTTTGTTGATAATTTGTATTGTTTTTTTTTTTTTGTTGTTGTTGCTCTCATTTTCATTGATTTCACCTCTGATCTTCATTATTTTCTGTCTTCTGTTAGGTTTGGGATTGGATTTTTCCTTTTTTTGGTAGTGATTTGAGTTGAAGCATAAATCTATTTGGGCTCTTTCCATATTTTTGATGAAGGCACTCAGTGCTATTAATACACCTCTTAAGAATAATTTCATAGTATTCCAGAGATTTCAATATATGGTTTCATCATTCTCATTCATTTCCAGAAATTTCTTGATGTCTGTTCTCATTACCTCTTTTATCCATTATTCATTTAAGAGGGTATTATTCAATTTCCAAGTATTTGTGTAGTTTCTGTTGTTTTTCTTCTTATTAATTTTGTAAGATTATACCATTGTGGTCTGACTGGATAAATGGGAGTATATCATCATTTTTATATTTGTTAAGGTTGGCTTTGTGGACTAGGATATGGTTATTTTGGAGAAAAATCTGCGAGCTGCTGAGAAGAAGACAAACTCAGCTGATTTGGGTTGGAATATTCTGTAAATATCTATTAAGTACAATTGATTAATAGAGTTATTCAGGTTAAGATATCTTTGTTGAATTTTTGCTTTGATGATCTTTCTATTGTTGATAATGGTGTATTAAAGTCCCCCAGTATTATTGTGTTGGGATCGATGAGGTGTTTAATGTCCTCAAGTACTTTTTCCATATATTTGGGAAGGTTATCATTTGGGGCATAAATGTTCACTATCATTATGTCTTCTTGATGAATTGTTCCTTTTACTATGATATAGTGGCCTTCATTGTCCTTTCTGACTAGTTTTTGGTCAAAATTAACTTTATCAGTTATTAGGATAGCAAAACCAGCTAGCTTTTTCAGGCCAGAAGCCTGGTAGACACTTTGCCAATCTTTCACCTTCAGTTTGTGTCTGATTTTGATTGTGAGCTGTGTCTTCTGTAGGCAGCATATTGTTGGATTTGATTTTTGACCCAGTAAGCCAATCTGTGTCTTTTGATTGGAGTATTGAGTTCATTCACATTCAGAGTTAGAATAGATACAGGAATCTGGGTTCCTGACGATGTTACTATTGCTATGATTTGCACCATCCTGGATATCTTCTAGTGTGTTTTGTGATAATTTACTTTCTTCTGTTTGAGGGTTTTGGAAGTTGTTTGTGTGTTCCTATGAATGAAATACGTCCTTGAGAATTTTCTGTAGTGTAGGCTTTGTGTTCGTGTAACTTTGATACCCTGAATTTGCCATTGAAGTATTTAATTTCCCCATCACATTTAAAGCTAAGTTTTGTGAGATATATTATCTTTGGCCGAAAATTGTTTTCTTTCAAAATTTGAAAAATATCGTTCCATGCTCTCCTGGTCTTTATTGCCTGATCCGAGAAATCCATAGTGATCCTAAATTATCTGCCTCTGAATGTCATTTGGGCTTCTTTTTATGATATTGGAAGGTTTTTTTGTTTTAATCTCTTTCCTTAGTTGGGCAACCGTACAATTTGGGTAGCACAGTTCAATTGCTGGTACACAAGTCTATGAAGTATTGTGGACTTTTAAGTTTTGCAGTATCTCAGGGGATAAGGGATAGATGTCAAAAAGTGCTGTCACTGCATACATCAATGTCAACTGTAGCTGTTACAGCTTTGATTATCATCTATAGAAGCAATCAGATTAGAAGATTTCTTCCTTGATAGCTTCCACACTCTACTTGGTTAACAAGGAAGCACCCATTTTCAAGTATGGTGTTTACTTCAGTTTACTTGGACCTCTGTAGGTGAGGGAAATAAAGTCCAGAGAGCAAAGGGAATTAGGTAGACAGGTAGTGTAGAACTTTTGAATTAGGATGTAGAGCTGCAAGGTAGTAGAGATGATGTAGGCTATTCTGTTGGAAATAAAGAAAAGATAAATGGTGTGAGAGTGGGGTAATGACTGTGAGGGAGGTTGACAGAGATCAGAATACAGTTTAGGAATTGACAGAGTAAAGCAAAGAAGAGGGTAGTAAAGACTGGGTATATTTTCAGCCCAAAGAGACTGAGGACTAGTTTGTGATATTGCAGACCTCCACAGGTTGAACCCCAGCAATATGGACACAACAGGTAAATACAACAAATCACAGTGACAATGGAAAGAAATCAACCACACACACACAAAACACATACACTAAGGAACTCCAATTCCAAGAACAACAATAGAGGGGAAAAAAGTTGAGAAGGTTTTGAATTATTACTGCTGTGGTCAAAATGTATCATGAGGGTATATGTTCATAGCTGACTCAACTTCCTAGTTGAGTTTGTCGGAGGGAATGAATGTTGGTGATCTCAGCTGACAGTGAGATTCCCAGGAAGCCTCCCAGCAATTTTCTCCTGTAGAGGGGTTGCAAACATACACTTTTCCTGCTTCCTGTGGGAACAGATTTCAAGGACACTTGAGTTGCATTCTTGGCCAGTGTCTGTCTGCCCAAACTTTTGTCCCACTTCAGTCAGGGGCCCAGGAGCCACTGGGTATCTTGTGGATGCTGGTGCAGCTGTCAGGGACTCTTGCTATTCCAAGGAGAGTGGACTGCCTGAACTGAGCACACAGGGGACTGTTATTGTCCAACTCTTGGGTGTCTTGAGGTCCCTATTTGCACCAAGAAATGATTTGTGGGCAGTCACAACCCCAAGAAAAGAGAGGCAGACTTGAAGGAGATACCAGCCCAGCTAGACCAGTGTCTGTGGAGTCCTCAAATGCAACCACTAGGGGGCGTGGAATCCCAGTCCCTCTTGAGGAGCCCAGGACCTATGGGACTGCTTCTGTTTACAGAATTCAGGGTCTGAAAGTAGAAGAAAGCACTGTATCCAGGCTTCCCCTTCAGATAAAAGATCCCTGAGGGCGAAGCTAGCCTCTGCCCCACCTGAATGTTTCAGGCAATATCTGTTGAACATGAAGATTTAACCCTCTCAAGGTGTTAGGTCCTATTGAGCAGAATCCTGGACACTGACTCCACCCACAGATTGGGCTTGTAAAGGCGTGGCCTGAAACCTCTAACCATGGGTCCCCAGCCCAGTGTGGAGGGTCCTGCAGCCCCACACAGCCCCCAGGGCAGACAGTCAAAACACTGCAGATCTGGACCGTCTCCTCCGGACTACACTCTTTATTCCAGCCTGTGTCTGGTGGTTTTGGGCTCATTATTCACAAAGCAGTTTCCTCTACTGCCCTCCGCAAGGTTTCAAAATGGCAGAGCTGCCATTCTTTGCACAATTAGATTCAGGGGACTTCAATCTGTGTGTTTTAATGTCATCCTTTGGTTCCTGATGCTGCCACAGCCCCAAGGCACCAGAGTCTCAAGTCCCTGCTCCACTGAGCGCTCACAATTATGTCTGAGATTATTTAAGTGAGCGTAGTTTCGTCCTATCTGAGGCAGATTCCCACCTAGCTGCAGGCTGGGTAGCAGGCATTGGAAAATTATCAATTGGGGCTTCCTGCTCTTTCAGCTTATCCACGGCTCTGAGTCACTCAATTTCCATCCCTGGATGGAAATGAATTTGAGGAGCAATCTTGCCTTCCACCCTGCTCACAATAAGGCACCTCTCCAACTGTTGGAATCCTGCATTTACAGAGAGACTCTTCACTCAGCTCTGCCATGGGTTGCCATCTTAAAATCCCACCATTTGTGAATAAAAGGAAGGAGTCAAGAAATCTGAATAATTCAACAAGAGAGGAAAGAAAGTTGAAGATCATTTTGCCATTTTTTTCCCCAAAGGCTTCATACAATCTCACTCTGGGAAGGAATGTCATGCCTGACTGTGATTTGTACTGAGGAATTTGTCCTAGTAGCATTACATAACAGATAATGCTGAAAGTGTAGAAGAGGCCCTCATGTGCAAAGGTGTGCTGCGTATGTATTTTTTTTCCATTTAAAGTATAAATATGCTACATTAACTCACAAGTGAGCTTTTATTTTCATTTCCTTCTAACTGTATAGAGACAGCTTATTTTTCAATTAGAGTGGTGTGTTTATCTCCTTTATAAGTTCTCCTTACTCTTATCTAAAACATTACCCTACTTAAACTGTATTGTCCCTGCTTGATTCTATTTTCAGTTAGGAGTGAAGTGCCACAATATAGGAGACATTTGTAACAAAGCCACCCTGAGAAGCACGTAATTAATTAGGCCACTGAAGGTATACTCTATCTCCCAAAAGCAACCGTGTGCCAAGCACTGTTCTTGAAATCATAAAATATTAACCTTTTTTTTTTTAAAGATAGAAGGATAGTGAGAGAGAGAGAGAGAGAGAGAAAGAGAGAGAGAAAATCAATTTTTATTGAGTTTTTCACATGGCTATCATTGCTCCGACACTTAGTTGTGTACATGGGTGTTGGGGTTTGAACCCGTGTACTTGTGAATGCCTAACAAGTGCTGTAACTGCTGAGCCACTGCTCCAGTCCCAACATTGGCCATTTGAATAAACAGAAAATTTACAGAGGGGAGAAGTGGTGGAGAAATGTCATCCACACTTCAGAGCAATTCACTTTCACTGTACCTTTCAGAAATGATTTGCATTTGGTTCATATGCTCAGAAGTTGTATTTAAAATTATTTAAAAGACATAAGTTTGCGAAAAAAAGAAATAAATTTGCAGAGCTACAAACTTGAAATAAACAAATGATTATGTTGGCTAATTCTAGATGGTAAGAGAAATAATCAGACAACTCAGTGAAACAAAACTCTCTGGATGACTCACGATCACTGATGAGTACTTGAGATTCTGGAGTGATCATTACACAGGAAAATACTTAAGGGGTTTCTCATTCGGAAGCAAAAATATTCATGAATAAAAATCATCATATGGTATAAGGAGAACATTAGTGCCGTTTCCAAAATGGCAAAATGGTGTCTATTGTTGCCTACCAAGGAGAATAAGGCTTGCAGAGTTGATATACATGGAAAGGATCTTCAATTATAAATTTTTAAAAATAGGGTATGGGGAAGGCCAGCGAAGGTAACATCATTATCCTAAATGATGGCATAGAAACCTGAAGAAGTGTATGCTTTTAGAAAACACTTAAAAGTCTGCTGAATTTTTGTCACTTATAAATAAAACTGCTGTAAATATTTTTATATAGATTTTTGTTGGAACATCTCTTAGTCAGCTATTTCACTGTTGTGACTAACAGAGCTGATAAGAAAAAATTTAGGGGGGGAGTTTATTTGAGGTCTCATGGTTTCAGAGATCTGTAGCTGGCTGGTTCCATTCTTTGGGACTTGAAGTGAGGCTGAATATCGTAGCGAAAGAGTATGGCAGAGAGAAGCAGCTCAAGCCACCACATTTCAAAGCCGAGACTGTTCCACTCAACAGATACAAAATACACGTCCTGAAGGCATGCCCCCAGTGACCCAGCTCCAGCCCCACCATCCCAGCTATAGTTACCACCCAATTAATCCTGATCTGGGGATTAACTCACTGATTGCGTTAAGACTCTCACAACCCCATCATTTCACCTCTCAGCCATTTTGCGTTGTCTCACATATTTACCTTTTGGGGGACACCTTTCATCCAAACCAAATCAGAACATGTCTTTAAAGCATTTGGGTAAATGCCAAGAAACATAATTGCTCTATTGTATGCTAAGTGTGTGTTTTGGTTAGAAAGCGCCTATCTCCCTTCCAGAATGGTTGCATGATTTTGACTTCCCATAAATAATGACTGAGAGTTTCTGCAGCTTTCTTGCCCGAAATTGGCTGTCACTGTTCTCAATTTTTGTCATTCCTACAGGTATATAGTACTTTCTCATTATTACTTTAATTTACATTTTCCTTTCTTTTCAATTTTCTTTATTAGTTCTTTTGTTTTTGGTATATATGGCATAAGATTATACAATAGAATAATTACAGAAGCATAAAGTTCAACTTGCTCTAATTCAGTCTTTGGTTTTTCCTCTTATCCTTCCTTTTTCCCACTCCCTGTTTTTTTTTAATGTATATGAGAAAAGGATATAGACTAACACCGGCATACTTGTATAAGCTTGCAGTATTCTTGGTTTTAGTTTTACCTACTTCCCAGAATTTCGCCTTCCCCTCCTGTCCTCCTGCCTCCTGCTCTTTTTAGATATATTTGACAATAGGATAAACATTGACCTTTATGTAAAAGCATGCAGTATAGCTTTTCTAATTATATTTTCTGATGACCCATGGTATCAAGCATTTTTTCACATGCTTCTTTGCCATCCATATATCTTCTTTGGTTCTATTCCTATTGCTGAGTTTTAGGAATTCTTAGTATATTTTAGGCAGAAGTCCTTTTCAAATAGGAATTTTCAATTATATTTTTCCAGTCTGTGGATTTTGCTTTAATTTTCAAGATAGAGTCTTTTATAGAGCTGATATTTTTAATTTGAATGAAGAATGAGTATCAATTATTTCTTTAACTGATCATGTTTTGTTGTATGTAAAAATGACCACCAAACTCACAATCATCTAGTTTTTCTACTATGGTATCTTCTAATAGTTTTACAGTTTTGCCTTTTACACGTAGCTCTGTGATCTATTTTGAGATATTTTTTTCAAGGGTACAGGATCTGCAGCCAGATGCTGGTCCTCCTTTTTTTCCTCCTCCTCTTTCTTCTAATTAGTTTTATGTGTAATTCCACTTGGAAGCAACCAAGAAGTTCTTCCATAGGTGAATCAATAGCAAACTAGGTACAATGCCAAAAATGGAACATCATTCACCACGAAACAGATGTTTACCATCAACCAAATATGACATTCTTCAAAAAAGGTAACTTAAAAATAGTAAAAAAAAAAAAAAGAAGCAAAAACAGAAACAACTGTTGTGGGGGAGAAATTAATAAGTAGAGCACAGAGGACTTTTAGGACAGTAAAACAACTCTGTATGAAATTGTACAGTTGATAACATGTCGTTAGACATTTGTTCAAACTCATAAAAGTACTGGATCAATGTAAAACTGTGATCTTTGGATGGTAAAGATGTGTTGGTGTAAACTAATCATTTGTAACATCTGTGCCACTTTGGTGGGAGATATAGATAATGGAGAAGTTTTTGTAGGAAGAGTAGGGGTTCACAGTAAATCTTAGTACATTCCTCTCAATTTTCCTGTGATCTTCAAACTATTCTAAAATACAGAATCTGTGTCTTCTTTTTTTTTAAGATTGGTCAGGAAAGGGAGAGGTAGGTCAAGGTCAAATAATCAAGGGCATTACAGTAATATGTTAAATTAAGGTAGTAAACCTTTCTAGGTGCAAACAAATAAATAAACTAAAACAACTCTGCTAAATGCAGAATGGAGCACTGGAATCTGGAAGTCCTTTATTTTCTAATAATAATATTGCTGGTTTCAACTTATTTCCAGATTTATAGTTCAGATATGTTTATATTCTGAGGTATTTATAACCCACAGTCTCAGAGACCTATGTTAATAGCACTTTCTCCATAAGTGACTCAACTGAGGGACATTTTGAGTCTGGATGCATAAAAATATACTTCTTTTCCTTTCTGTTTTATCACAGGCAGGATTTTTTAAACCCAATGTCATATTTTCTTAAATCTGCCAGAAACAGATGTCTTTAAATAAACTGTAAGGAATAGTCATTGTTGATGAAGAGGACAAAATGCTTCCTCACAGATATTTTGTCATTACCAACTTTTCAAAGTGTGCTGTGAGTGACTCTTATGCATATGGTCCAGTTCCAAAAAACACCTGACGCTCACATTTTCTTCTTAATTATAACTGAAAATTGGTTGGTTGTGACTGTTCAGCGCCATTCATTAGCTCTGTCAATGCAGTGATCTCTTAAGATATTAGTGGGTTTGCCTATTCTTTCATTTGAAATTTTTAATATTTAGTCTTTGTGAAGACAAAGCATTGCTGCACAGCTGCTAACCACACCAGCCTCAGAAACAAATTGGGTCGTGAGATTAAACACCAGGAGACAGTTTGGGTTTTTCAAATTTGCATGGCTAATGTAAACAGCCCCAAGATCTCATCAGTGAAAGTTGGAGGGGAACTGGTGGGTGAGCTTTCTTTGTCCTGCTGGGAAAAGCAATGGCTAGTCCTTGAGGAAGTAATACAAAACAAAACAAAAATGCTGCTTTATAAGAGCATATCATGAACAAGAATGGCTTAAGACTTGTTATGTGATTCACGAATATCAAATAGTCTAAACCTTACCTGTATAATAATCACCTGATTATTTTAAATCACCTTTATTTTTATAAATTAGGATTTTTCAAATTTCAAAATGGAAATATGCCATTTTTTCACTCACATAAAAGTCATATTTACGTTTAAATGCTTTCCTTCCGAAAGCTTTGTTTCCTTTTCAAGAAACAAACTTTTAAAGGAGAAACAAGATGAACAATCAACTTCTACTCCCTGACATTAAAACAGATAGTTCTTGCTATATATAATTTTTTACATAGCTACATTTGTTCTTTCCATTTTTGCATTTGTCACCTGAAGTTTAATATGCATGATCTTACATTTGTGTTTTGAAATAGCTGTAAAAATGACCTCCTTGCCTTTGCATCACCTTATTCTAATTCTTTGCTTGCTTTTACAAAATAAGTATAACTAACCACTGATGACTATGGCCTTGAAAACGTCTGCAGCATCAGGTCTCTATGCCCAAGATAGCTCCTGACACGGGATATATTTATTGTTTTATTATTTTTGAATGGATGATTAAAAGGTTGCTATTTCAATTAAAGCCATATTCAGCAAAATCTAAACTTGATATCTGTTGTTTTCACATTCTCATTTCATTCCAAAGGAAAGCCTCTCAGAAATAATTTAAACTAATATCTATCTGAAGATAATCAGAGTGAAGTCAGGGATAAACATTTATTTATTAATCTTACATAATATATCAGGTGTTATACAATCTCTTGATAAAATAGATAATTATATAATTCTGAATTAATGATGCCAAGTGATAATAACATGGGGAAAGGACCTAAATACATTGGTATGATTGTAATTTCTAACTATGGTCACCTGACTAGCAACAGCAGTATCAACAAGGACCTTGCTTGAAATATACCCTTTCTCCAGTACTGCTGAATCAGACACCTAAAAAGAAAGGAGGTCAGCATCTGTTTTGTTTTGTTTGTAAGCTATGTGTAGGTGAATCTGATGTATGCTAAACTTGAGAAATTGTCAGTTATGTGGCAATATACAAATGGCATTTTAGCTTATTTACTAACACAAATGGTATGATTAACAGGAACAACGTTGAGCTGTCCATGCCAGGAAGATTTTAAAAATGTGACTCAATCTCAGACCTAGTATGGAAATTTTTATCTCTGAATAACATGATTAGTAGACCAAATTTTAATTATTCTTTCTTTGACTTTCTCTGCCCAGTTTTTTGTTTTTACTTTTTATTTTTATGCTGGAGATTGAACCCAGGTGATACTTTTACCACTGACCTATATCCCCAGCACTTTTTATTTTTTATTTTGAGATAGGGTCTTGCTAAGTTACTGAGGCTGGCTTTGAACTTGAAATTCTTCAGCCTCAGACTACTGAATTGCTGGGATTACAGTTGTGTACCACCACACCCAGCTATCAAGATTTTATTTTATTTTTTTTAAGAGAGAGAGGGACATGAGAGTGAGAGAGAAAGAGAGTTTTACAATTACTATAAAACAATTTTATAGTTTTTCATGTGGTTTTCATTGCTCCAACACATCGTTGTGTATGTGGTGCTGGGTTTCGAACCTGCGTCCTTGCTCAGGCCAGGCAAGCACTCCAACCACTGAACCACTGCTATGGCCCCTTTCCACTTGCTTTTATGCTTTGGACTATAGACAAATTCAAACAAAAATGAAAGAAAACAGTAGTGTTTTGATCTCTTATATTACTCCTACCTGAATTCTTCATTTTTCACACCATGAGAAATTTCTTTTCACCTATATTATCCCATCATTTTTTCTGCCTTATTCAACAGCTCATTTAAAAGCAAATTATGAAACCAATTAAAGGCATAATGCTATTTTAAGACTGATAGGATGAATCTCAGAACATGTTACCCAAAATAAGGCATGGGCACATTTGTAAAAAAGAAGTAGAAAGATTCCCTGAACATTTCCCACCCTTCCTCTCTGATGCAAACCACAAAGGAAAGGCTCCAAACTTATGTAGAAGCAGGTTCCCTCTTTGGAGAGAGACCCTCTTTTTTTATTTTTGAACAATCATACAAGTCTTTAACAAAATAATACAAAATGTGTATAGTTTCTGGATACTAGATTTACCCCCCAGGAGTGCCCCTTCAATTACCCACCCATATCCCTCCCTTCCCTTACCCACAATATCTCTAAAAAAGTATTAGTTTGTATAACATTACATCTTTTCTGGATTTAACACATGATAATGGACCACCTTTCTCAATGGCCAGGGTCTAGTCCCAACCTCCGCAGATGCGTGGAAACATTCAACCCTTGGTTCTCTCAGTTAAGCTGATTTTACTCAGCATAATTTCTTCCATAGCCATCCATTTACCTTCAAAGGCTGCAATATCATTGTTTCTAATTGCTGAGTAGAACTCCATGGTATATATGTACCACAGTTTTTGGATCCATTCATCCAGTGAGGGACATCTGGGTTGTTTCCATAGTCTAGCAATAGTAAATTGAGCTGCTATGAACATAGATATT
>PVKS010027680.1:0-27199 GCA_004027875.1 Aplodontia rufa
TATATAAACTATAAAAACAAACAGTAAAATTTTCTCAATTTTCTCAAGTAAAATTCAATAGAATTCTCTCTTTTGACCAGTTGGCATAGATTCCATGTCAGATTTGCCTTATGGTCCAAGATGGCTACTCCAGCGCTGGCTACCATATCCCCATTCCAGCCAGCAAAAGTAAGCAGAAAAAAGAAACCAAGAAGAAAGTCATACTCCTACCCATAAAAACATTTTCCAAAATTTCCATATCAATCAGTTCCATTAATATTTCATTGACCAAACTTTAGCCAAATGACCAACTGCCTACAATGAAGTTATAGAATAGTCTTTATTGTGTTTGGCTATATGTACAATCAAAATTTGGTAAATCCATTATTCATGAGGAAAGGGAGAGCTAGAGTGACCTTGTAACTCTTCTTCCAAACTGAGTTACAAGAGGGTACCATTAATAATTAGGACAACACTTATAAATTGGGTCACAAGTTCACCCAGGGAAGATTAGACATTGGAGAGCCACAGCAGTTTCTGACATTGTTAATATCAGCTTACCATTCTGAAGGCCAAAAAGGACATTAGGTATGCAGTAATTACTTGACTCTGTACTTAACTTATTTACTGAAATATTTATGGCTTACTAGTCTTCACAACAACCCTCTGAAGCTGATATTTTTGCCCCTATTTTAATGGTGAAGAGAGCAATGTTCAAATAAATTGGTGAACTTCCTCAGAGATACACAGTTAGCAAGTGTTAAATCTATGAATAAATTCATTGCTTACTGAGTCTGGAGAAAGCCTCTGTTTTTTCACAGCCCTGGTCCCAGCTGCTATCAACTTATGTAAAAAAAAAAAATGTGTTCTCATCTCAAATGCATTATGCTGAATTGCAGAAGCTCAGTGTAAAAGAATATACATATGTGTGCATATACACATTCACACACACACATATAGTAGGATTTTATGTATATAAATTCTGGAAAAGGCAAAACCAGAGTGGTGTACTGCAGATCAGTGCTTGCAATGGAGGGATCAAAGAAATACTCTACAGAAAGACAGAAGGCTGTTTGGGGGAGATGGAAGTATTCTATCAAGATTGTTAAACAGTTGAGTTCAGTTATTAAACTCATTGAACTGTACACCTAATGTTGACAGATTTTATTGTATCCAAATTATACTTTAAGAACACTAATGATATCAGAGAAAGAGAGAGCCGGAGGAAGGAGGGAAGAAGAGAGGGGGGAGGGAGGGAGGGAGGGAAGAAGGAAGGAAGGAAGGAAGGAAGGAAGGAAGGAAGGAAGGAAGGAAGGAAGGAAAGAAGGAATGATGGTCAATCACTGGTGTGTCCAAAAAATGGTGGCTATCAGAGATGTGGGAGGTGTGAGTTTGCAGCTTTCTACTCACAGCCCAATATTTCTATTTGTGTTACCAGATATGACACAAATGTGATACTCTCCACTTGACTAGAACCGAGTGTATCTGTTTGTGTGTGTGTGTGTGTGTGTGTGTGTGTGTGTGTGTGTGTTTCCTTCTAGATGAGCTTGAGTTCTTGACTGGGCCTGTTTTTCTAGGAACCACAAATACCTCTTCTCTAACAATATGATTCTTCTTCTAAGGGCCCACTTGATTCTACCCATCCTTATCACATGGTTATATTCTTCAATTATTTTTCTTCCCCCACCTATTTTTTTGATTATCTATATGTCAACATAGACATATAGATCAAAACTATAGATCCTCTAGGATCAAAGGAACAAATATAATATTTACAAAATTCCTCCCCCAAATAAATAAAGAAATATTGGGGCCTCCAGCAGAAGAGCTGCTATGGTCTTATCATGAAGCATCTTGCATACTAGAGAGAGAAAAGTTTTAATCCAATCAATCCCAAAATGAGAGCCTTTTGAAAAGATTTCTGTAGATGATATGCAGGAGGGTAACACAATGAAAACCAGGCTTCAGTAAGATGAATCTAGCAAAGATTTATAAAATGGATTAGAGGAGGGAGAGATTGTAGCCTTCACCCTGGTCCAAGTAAGAGCAAATGAGGGCCTGGACACTGTGGGGCAGTGGGCACAGACAGGCAATAGTGAAATGAGAGCTGGGGAGGAAGATGCAGTCATAAACTATTCTCCTCCACCCACCACCCTCCAGCTCAGGCTCGGAAGTGCAGTGGGGAGGAAAGAGAACAGGCTAACAAATCAAGGTGTGGGTGGCCCTGGAGCAACCTACTGAGACACAGAAATTGTTATTCTCTCCCTATAATTTCCATTTTTTCCCATCCTACACACAGTATTTAGGCTTTTGTTTTTCTTTTTTACAACCACATATATTTCTGTAAGAGCTAGGGAGTGTTGACATTAAGTGCCTAGCAAATTCCTCTTTGTTAAATGAGGTTCTAATATCATTAGATACCATCAGTAAGATTCTTATTATCCCATAGTACTCTTTCCTAATTCTATCTCTTCCATTTACTTTTCTGGTTATTTTACATGTGCCTTTTCCATTGTCTATAAAGTTGACCACAGCATAATTTTTCTTCTTTCGTTATTTTTTTCTGCTTAGTCATTTTTTTGTAACAGGTTTATAAACTTTAATTCCCATCATAACTCAGAATGAAGGAAAAAACGAAAGTTCATTGCAACCCTGTACTTTATCTGGCCTTCTCCTGAAAGGTCATTTAGCCCCTGAGCCAGCCCTGCTCCCTGCACCTCCCTGTGATGGCACAGGGTGCATTGTGTTGAGGGTGCAGGCTTAAGGCTCAGGAGACATCTGTAAAAAGGAAAAAGCCAGAGACTGCAATGCAGCGTACTCTGCTTCCCCGGGTCTCTATGGCAACCCAGGCTCCTAGGTGCTGTTTGCCCTCCTGCTAGGCTGCCTCACCTCATGCTGTGTCAATGGGACTCGGGTTTTAGTTTCCCTTGGCTGTGTCAGCACCAAGTCCTGGCTAATTTAACCCTGTCTCATCCCTGCCCTTACTGGGATCTGTGCATAACAACCACAGCATCCGTTTCAGGGCATGGGCAGGGTGGTCCACAACCCCCAACCTGCTGGGCACTCTGCTGTCACTTTGGCTGTTCACCACCTTAGGCCAGGAGAAAGGCTTCTAAAGAACGCCATGCTGTAAGAGCGCCCTCTTCTGACCACATCGACTAGCTACATCGCCATGGAAGTGCCTGAGGCTGGGAGGTGGGGCTCGGAGGTGACTTCTTAGTCCTTAATGGGCAGCAGGGAGAACAGGTGCCAATCTATTTTGTCTTCACTAATCCAACGAGTCTGGAGCCTCTGGAGCTAAAGAGGACATTCAGCGCTGCTACTTATTAAAGCATGATCTTAGATAAGTTATTTATTGGCTCTGTGTTCCAATTTCCTCATTTGAAAACTGGGAATGAAATAATAATTTACCTAATAAGAATTGAATGAGTAATACATTCAAGTATTTATATGTATGTGTGTGTATATAAGTCATAACAGGCAAGATATCTAACAAGTTAATTCCTAACTCTTTTTTTCTTCACACATTTCTTGGGATAGAAAAGTGGGGAGGTTTGCACTTCCTCCTTTATTAATATCCCCTCTGGCCTCCAGCCAATCCTTCATGGCAGGCTATTGGACCCTCTACACCACGACTGAGCTCAATAAACCAAATCATCTGCACTTGATTGTGGTACACAAGAGGAGATCAAGAAAACTGGAAAAGTCTCTCTCAAGGCAGAATCCTAGCACTATGATCCTGCTGCAGGATCTTATGATGGCATATCAGACTCAACGTTCTTCTGATCTACCCTTCATATGTCCAATCCTAACACCTTATAATCTTTGCCCACCTTTCTACCCCACCCTCCAGGTAATTAGATGCCTAGGCCACATTAGGTCAGACGTCTTGGAAAGGAAAAACCAAAAAAGAATAGCATATTTGTGAGTGTGTGTGTGCTTGTGCGCACATGCGTGAGGGATTGAACCCAGAGCCTTGTACATGCCAAGCATGCACTCTACCACTGATCTACATGTCCAGCTGCAGAAATTTTAAATGCTGCTCCTTTTCATTTATATTCCTAGCTTTGCTTTCTGTACTTGAAGAGCTTTCCACATAATTAGAGTTATGTTCAAATTTCTTTGTTCTATTCAGCTTAACATTTGCATAACATGCCCTCTGGTTTTAAATTTAATAAACTGCAACTTCATCTGTTGTCAATAATACATGCCAAAATATGAAGATATTCAAAACTATCTCTTGCTTTTTTTCCACAAGAGATTATCTATATAATTAAGTAAGCTTCATTAAAAGTGACCTATTCTGGACAAATTATTAAAGAATAGTAACAGATCTCAACAGATACCATACAATATGACTATGTAACTTTTGCTCAAAGCAGTAAAGCCAATTGCTTGTGATATTAAATTGAAGAGAACCCATATGAATCTTCAAATCATTAATGTAACTCAAAACTCAAGACTGAATTGTAGTCGGCAGAGCATATCATCACATATTGACCACCAGTACAAATTTTTAGTAGTGTGGATTGACCATATGTAACAACAGCCACCTAAATTGAACCCTGTTTGTTTATAGCACTGAAAATTGAACAGCAATGTAAGAATAACTATAGAATGTGCTTTTTTAAAACTTCCAACGTCTCTTTTGAAAGAGACTGGCCATGAAATGCAGTTGGTACTCAGCGCAGTTATCTAATCATGCACCTTCAGGGTGCTTTATACCACATCTCAATAGTCTGCTCCGGCCCCAGCCAACAGTCTCAAGTTCCATTCACTCAAAGCCTATAGGCCCAGAGTCACTTGTCATAATGGGGATTGTAATTGTCACTAATGCAGCACATTTGGATTTATTTGTTCAAGACTACGTATAGAAACAAGAAGCAACACGGATGAAGGGAGGACAGGAAGATCCAGGAAGCCTATAAATTTGATCAAAGGCTTGGAAAATAAGGATTTCAAAAGAGGTGTTAATCACTTCATAGAAAAGGATCCTAAGAGGACTTTTATCAGTTGTAAATTTCAGAGTAAGTTCCAGCATACGCTTTACAGTTACAAAAAAACTGAACTTAAATTCTGGTATTTCTGCTTATCAGCTCTATGGGTTTAGGCAAATCACATAGATTTGCTGAGCCTCAGTTTTATCATCTGCCAAATGGAAATACCCACCTATCTCTTGGGAGAATTTGTTCCAAGATAAGGTTAGTAAAGTCTAGCAAGCTCTCTCCTTGATTGTCTCCCTACTCACTTGAATGAAGTCAGCTATCTTATGAGATTGCCAAAGGAGAGGTTCACATGGCAAGGAACCTAGAGTGTCCTTGTGCCAACAGCTCAGGAGAAATGGAGGTCTCAATTCAATAACCAGTAAAGAACTGAGTCTTGCCAGCAACCTGTGAGTGAGCCCAAGTAGGATCTTTCCCAGGCGAGGCCTGACCTGACTGCAGCCTGGTGGGAGTCTGGTAGCCAGAGCACCCATCTAACCTTTCTTGAACCACAGAAGCTGTGAGCTAATAAATCTTACTGATTTAAAACACTAAGTTTTAGGGGCAACTTGCTACATGTAGTCGATGACTAATAAGAATAAGATCTGCAATTTTATTTTGGGGCCAACATATAAACTTGACACTAAAGTAAAGTGACATGATGAGAAAGAAAATTATAAGCCAATCTCACTGATGAGCATATATGAACAGTGCCAAGCAAAATGTTAACAAAACAAACTCATGCTTGTATAAAAAAATCATGCAAAATCCTTATTTGGGGGATTTCCCAAGAAGTGCAAGCTTGTTTTGGCATTCAAAAAATCACTGCATTAAAAAAAATTATGGGAGGTAGGTGTTGTGATTAATTCAAAAGAAATAAGAAAAATATTTCATATTGAATATCATTCATGAAAAAAATCTCTTACAAACTACGAATAAAAGGAAATAATCATTTTAGGATACTTAATATAATTAATTATTACAAATAAAACCTGCAGTAAAATTTACTTAATGCTGATAAGTTGAAAGTTTTCTTTAGAGTTCAAAATGAAAAAAAGAATCCCACTATTACTATGTCTATACAAATTGTACTATTGGTCCTAGACTCCAGTAAGAAAAGATCAATAAATAAAACATATAATCATGGGGAAAGAAGAAAAGAAATTGTCAAGACTCACATGGTATATCTAGAAATATATTCTCATGGTATAATTTGTCTATCTAGAAAACAAAAACTGTACATAGATAAAACTTGAAGATGTATTTTATTAAAAACACATCTTTAATAAATTTATTAAAATATTGCTACTATTTGATCTTTTCAGAAAGCAGATTCTGAGATAGTTATTACCATACCTTATTGGAAAGTACTCTCAAACTCCACACTTGCAGGGAATAAAGAAAATAGGATTGAGTGAAAGAAAACTTTGAATTTCAATGCAGTGGCAAGAATTTCAATGTAGCTAGTCCTACAGGGAACTCTGAAGGTGAGATGGCTTTTAAAAATTGTCCCAAATATGAAGAAAAGGATTATACAGGTGCACTCCTTTCTAAATCTCCTGGCATTCAATCATGGGAGCTCTACCCTAATGATCTTATCTAATCCTCATCACCTCCCAATGATCCCACCTCTAAACAGCATTTTCAGATTGTTTCCATCTTATTTAATACCTCTCAGTGGGAATTTAATTTCAACACATGACCCCTTGGGTACAGTTGCAAACCATATACAAACCTTAGCAGAGACCTGTAAGGATTTTATTCCCTCACATCAAACAGCGCTGAATGCTTCTTGGAAGGGAGCACCACTTTAAGCCAGGGAGTCTCTCCTGCTACAAGTTCTAGGGAGGGACTCAGCTGAGCACTGCCAGCCCCAAACACTCCCAGCAGCTTACAAGTAAGTGCTCCTGTCCTAAGGATGATTGGGAATTGTACCATGGCATCTACTACAGATGATATGTGCAGTAACATCAGAATTCTAGCAACATATAGAAGCTCTCAATACAGAAAACTATAAAGGTTATTGAAAATATCAAGGAAGATATCACTAAATGAGAAAATAAACCATGTATGTGAACTAAGGGCTCAATATCATAAAGCTGACAAATATCACCAATTTGAGTCAAAGATTTAATATAATCCTAATAAAAATTCCAATGTTGTCTATGTATGTGTGGTGAACTTGATAAGTTACTACATATATATATATATATATATATATATATATATATATAATGTAGAAATGTTAAGGGCTATGCCTAGCCAAGATGTTCTTAAAGAAAAATAAATAAGTGAGAGAATTTATTCCACTGAATGTTAGCTCTTATTATAAGGGTATAGTCATTAAGATAATAAAGCACTGGCATGAGAATATAAAAATAGCTCAAAGGCATATAATAGAAATTCCTAGAAACGAATTCATATACATATGCACATGCAATTTACTGTAACTATAACACTGCAGAACAGTGGAAAAATACCTTGTTCCAAAAATGATGTCGGAAAAATTTGATATATTTATGGATATTTAAAGGAACAAAATGAAGCTAAATCTTTACCTCATGCCAAACAAAAAATCAACCTCAGGTAGATTACACAGCTAAACATGAAATATAAAACAATCAAACGGGGGAAATATCTTTATAACCTTAATACAGGGGAAGAGTTCCTAATTAGGATGCATAAAGTATTGCAGAAGCACGAAGAAAATATTGATAAATATGACTACATTAGAGTTCTTTTTCAAAAATCGCCGTTAATAAAGTGTAAAACACAGAGTGAGAGAAAGTATTTGCAACATACAGAGTCAAAAAGGACTCATATCTTGAATTTCAGAAAAAGAAAAGAAACAAACTTCTAAAAAAAACAGATCAAACAATCCAATAAGGGGGAAATGATCTTGATATTGGAACAGAAAATTTCCAAGATGCTACTCAAATAGCCAATGAACAACTTCATTGATAATTATGGAAATACAAATAAAACTACAATAGATACCCTTACACACCTGTTAAAAGAGCTTTTAAAAATACCAATGATAATACCAAGTATTAGAAAGCCTCTGAGGCAAGAGGGACTACACTGCTCATGGGAGTAAAAAAGTGTCATCATGTACTTAAATTTAAGCAGCGCATACCCTGGAACTCAGCAATTCCACTGCTGAAAAATGTTCAACAGGAAAACAGGCACAGGAGCACCAAGATCTGTATACCAGAACATTCACAGCAGTTCATGACAGCCCCGAGTTGTGAATAAGTGAAACTTCCATCAACAGTAGGAACTATGAAGTACGGTATATTCATATATAAAGTATTATAATGAAAATGAGAATAAACCTCCATACTTTGCAACATGGATGGATTTTATATACATAATATTGAACAAAAGAAGTCCTCACAATAGAATTTATACTGGATTATTCTATATATCTGAAGTGCACAAAATGGCAGAACTGTTTTACAAGTTTTTAAAAATGCATGCTTAAGTAATAATCTCTGAAGAAAAGGCAAAGGATGTGGTGACCATGAAAGTGAGCATGGGTTTTAACTTTGCACAGAAGGAAGGAGCAGTGAGCAGGAGAGGGCACAATGGGGGATTAAGGAATACTGTGATTTCATGTTTCTCCATCTAAATAGTAGTCACACCGATGTTGAGAAAGAAATGTATACGGCGATGATAATAAATGAAATGTCACTTTACCAAACAGTTTTGCCAACTTCGACTCCTGAGAATTTCTGCTGTGGCACATGCTTGCGAT
Source organism: Aplodontia rufa (assembly GCA_004027875.1). Taxonomy (NCBI): domain Eukaryota; kingdom Metazoa; phylum Chordata; class Mammalia; order Rodentia; family Aplodontiidae; genus Aplodontia; species Aplodontia rufa. The sequence continues at coordinate 8,719 of PVKS010027680.1, forward strand.
CCCAGATACTTGGGAGGTTAAGTCAGAAAGAATGCCAAGTTACCAAGACCTAAGAAGCTTAGCAAGTCCCTGTGACAAAATAAAAATAAAAAGAACCAGGGATGTATCTCAGTGGTAGAGCACTTGCCTAATATGACAAGTGCCTGGGTTCAATCCCCAGTCCCACAAAAATTAAATGAATTTTTTAAATTAAAAACAATTTTTTAAAAGAAAAAGAAAAAACCATAATCCTTCAAGCTTTCAGCATCTGGTTCACTGTTTCTCTCTCCAGCACAACTCAGCCCTGCTTTTAGAGGTTCCAACATCGATGCAACCCTTCTGATGCCTGCCTTACTCTCAGTTCCTCCATCCTCCTTGTCACATCTCTAGTGCATGATTCTTTCCTACTCTCCTGCCCTGGAGTCCTTCCTTGCGATGGTCAATGCCAAACATTACTCCCTAGGACCATCATGACCATTTTTCTTCTAGTGCTCGGACTCCAACAATTTCTGACTTCCTCAAAATCTAAAATGCATGAGTCAAGCATATATTCAATGTCCCCAGCCTTCAAGCCCTCACTTCCCTACTTGTCCTTCTTCAATATTGTAACCTGTCCTTCTAGCCCTCCCTGTGTACCTCCTTCTTCCTCATTCCTCTCTCACTCTTTCTCTCTGGAGCACAACTTGCCTGAAAAGACCTTGAAACTAATGACACGTTTCTACCCATATTGTGCCTTTCCCCACGTACTTAATGTAAATTGGGGAAGCATAAAAAAAAGGCTGACTCGCTCCACTTTAAATTATCTCAGAGAAATGGTGCAAGCAGGTCTTCCATGTGACAGATGAGGGAACATTAAGCTAGTAGCTAGTCCTTGGTGCAGAGCAGTTATCCTCCCATATTTCTCTACGTTATTCACTCTAGGAGCCTCCTAGAAAATTATATCCCACCTTTCTTGCCTCCTCAAGCCTCTAATATCTCTTCCCCTAGCCTCACTCTCAACTGAGAAACATGTTTGCTATTTCACTGAGAAAAATCCAAAAAGAATTTCCAGAGGTGCCCACAGCACATTTACTCAAACACCAGCCTCTGCACCCACATGGTCTGTCTCCCCACCAATTACTCCAGATGGATTATCCCCATTCTGATCTAGAGACAATTCCTCTCGGGGACTCGCCGCCCTGCCTCTCGCCTACACTATCACATCAACACAGCAATTCTTTCTCCTTCTTCTATCATCAATTTTCTGCTTGCCGCTGTGACATTTCCATCAGTGTACAAACAAAACTGGTATAATTTCTACAGTCTAAAAACCATGAAAATGCCTCTCCATGAACTCACTTCTCATTCCAGTTTCCTCCCATGTATCTTTGTATTGTAAAGTTCCTTTAACATGTTGCTGTACTTGCTATCTCCAATTTATTAACATTTATTTCCTTGAATTCTCTGTAATACAAGGAGGCTTACACTGCTCACCACCACTCCACTGAAAACGCCTCTTGTCAAGAACCCAAATGAACTCCTCTTTGGCAAAATAGTCAGTGACCCTACTTTGGAAAATGCCCACCATTTGACTTCTAGAGGGACACAAACTCCTAATTTTCCTTTAGTTTCACTTACAATGTGTGTGTGTGTGTGTGTGTGTGTGTGTGTGTGTGTGTATGTGCGTGTGTTTTTGGATTCCAGATTTATATTTGTAGCCGAGATCTCTCTCTCCAGAACACCACATTCATACACCAACTGCCTGCTAGACAGATCCCCAAAAATGCTTAGTGGACTTTTTCAACTCAGCGCATCTTAGACAGAACTTCCCTTTAAGCTGCCCCTCCCACAGCCTGTCCCATATCAAGAGCATTTCTTCCATCACTCCAATTCCTCAGGCAACAACCTGAGAGTCATCTTTGAATCTTCTCTTTCTCTCATTCCATGGCCAATGCATTAGCAAAACTTACTGCATCCATCTTCAATAGATATCCGCTTCTTCCACCCTAACTGCTACCACCCTGTCCTGATCATCAGCCTTTACCTGGATTAGTATCTTGGCCATCTAACTAGCCTTCCTCCATCCCATGGGCAATCTGTCTTCAACCCAGAAACCATAGCAATACTTTCAAAATAATAGCCAAGTTAATGTCATGAGCCTACTCAAAACCCTCCAGTAACTTTCATCCCACTCAGCAGAAAAACTTCTTTTGTGATAATGGTCTGTAAAGTCCTACATAATCCAAATCCCTGCAACCTCTCTGTCCTCCTCTATTACCACTCTCCTTCTTTTCCCCTTTCAGACACATTGGCCTCTTTCTATCCTACCACGCACAGGGTGCACTTGCTTTGTCCTCTGCCTGGAAACCTCTACCAGGAATTGCTGTCTAACTCCCTCTCTGACCTCAGACATTTACTCAGCTACCTATATTATGAGAATTTCTGGGGCCACCCTTTTTAATATTTTATAACTCTCTTTTTTTCCTTACCAGCATTTCCTTGGTTATATGGGTTTCATAAAATTTATTACTATATAAAAATACAGAGATGAAGATGAAAATATGTATAAAGATATGTATATATACAATGCATATGCAAATTGTATATTTATCATCTATGTCTAGACTCTAGAATATAAGGTACACCAATACAGGATTTTTGTGAATTTTTGTTCATTGTTATATTCCCAGAATCTACAGCAATACCTAACAAATAGTTGAGGCTCAAAAAATACAAGTTGAATGAATTAATATACACATTCATATTTTTAGCAGATGTGAAGGCCCCATTATTTAAAGACTGATTCAGCCCTACCTGGGCATTCCCACAAGGCCTCCTCCTGCACTTTGATCTTCCACACTTGGATTTAAGAAGAAAGCATTTTGTTATTATTTCCTATGGTTGTCAGCTTAATGAATGTCCTCTGTGTAGTTGTTTCATTTTAAAGTCACATTATTTCCTCCTCTAATCATTGGAAAGGGCAGGAAGTAGAATTAATGGCCAGTCTTTTAGAAGGATTCCCCTGAAGTACTACTGCATGAGACAATAGAAGTTTTTCCTTACTAGGACACATTTCCATGTCCTGGAATATATTTAGACACTGAAACCCTTTGAAACTAATGGGAGGTCTGTGGGCCAAACATATTTATAGGAAAAGAAAGGAAATGGCACAGTAAAAGTCAGCTGTGAAAAAAAGACCTTTTACCTTGTTGTTACCTAATCTGTCACATGAAAACTTATTTTAACATTTCTATTAGATAAAATGAACAGAAAAAAGCCATGTATAGTATTCTTTCAGTACTCTTGCTTAGGTATCTACGAATGGCTCCTCTTCATTGAAGTCATGCATTGAAGTAAAAAACAAAAGCATGGAATATGATTTTTTTTTACTTATTTTAAATAAGAAATGCCATCTATAGCTGATTAATAATTGCAGAAAATAAAAATAAAATGTTTAAAACATATGCATGATTTTGGAAAAGCTCGAAGCTATAAATTATCAGTAAATAATTAGCCAAGTTATTAGTATTTTCTATGAAAAATATCTATAATCAGATTAGTTCGTTGGTTCATGTTTTGTTTTGGTTTACTTTTTAGGACAGTTAGAAATATGTCCTAATATTGGGTATTGTTTTAGTCAGCTCTTTTACCACTGTGACTAACAGACCTGACAAGAACAATTTTAGAGGAGGAAATATTTATTTGGGGCTCATGGCTTCAGAGATCGTAGTCCGCAGGCAGCTGGCTTCATTCCTCAGGGCTTGAGGTGAGGCGGAACATCATGGTGGAAGGGTGTGGTAAAGGCATGGCATCCAGGAAGCAGAGAGAGAAACGCCACTCTCCAGGGATATCATGCGTACCCCCAAAAGCAGGCCCCCAATGACCCACCTCCTCCAACTACACCCTCCCTGCCTGCAGTTACCACTCACTATACTATCAGGGATTAATGTGCTGATTGGTTTAAGGCTTTCATCAACCAGTCACTGCACCGCTAAACCTTCTGGCATTGTCTTACACATGAGCTTTGCGGGGAGACCTCATACATAAACCATAACAGGGATTATTTTAGCTTCAAAATGTACTTAGTATTGCATCTGCTGCTCCAAATTGCTGCCATGTGCGGTTATTCTTCTCTACTTCTTGGCACATTTTTAAGTATATTACAGTTTATTAAAAGAAATTAACTTCCTTCCTTTTTTCTCCAGTCATTTCTGACCAAATATTATCTGGCCAATAGACCCTCTGACCAATACTCTCCCAAGATAGTATCCGAGGCATATCCCTTGTCTTTCTGTTCTTTCAGAGATGAGAGTCATTTCATTTAAGTAATTTTGATCCAATCTCAGATACCAGAATTTTCCATCTAAATTAGTACTTAAGCCTGACTTTCATTCCAAGTCTTCATCTTTCCCATTACTCAACACTTGGCCTTTGTATCAGGAAACTGCAATGCCAAAGTGATGTTAGTTGTTTCCCACCTTCCTTTATCTATACCTCAGCTCTCCCTGGGGTCAAAGTAGCAGACAGTGGAGATTAAGATACTAGAGATGTTGTATATAATAACTACAGCAGATGTCCGAATGCTAACTCTCTCATGGGACACATTTGGGTGCTCTCTGATGGTTTCCCTCAAAGACCTCCAGCCTGAAAATTTCCCTGACATGAAGTAGACTTCTCCAGTTGGCTTGTTGCAACGGCCATCAGCCTCTGCCCTATTGGATGCTTCTCTTACTAGCTTGCCCTAGGGTTCCTCTTACTAGGCTTCACTCTTGTGTGAGGGTTCAGTGAGTCAGTGTGATCTCTTCATGGCAACCACTTGGACCATGGAAGATGTGTACACTCTTAACCCACTAAAGAGTGGAATACCATTTGTTAGGGCCTTGCCTTCCCTGCTTATCTTGCCTTTGCAAGTTGTTCCAGGCTGCAGGCAGGAAGCAAGTACCAGTTTCTTTGTTCATCTATGTCTCTGCTCCATGGGACCTAACAAAGTCTAAAGAATTTCCTACCAGAATCCATTCTGGTAAGAATATTAGGCAAGCTTAAAAGTTTCTACAGCTAAATAAACATCTAGTCAGGAAATGAAACTCCACTCCTCCTACCTCCTGGCATCTGCAGTTTAAAAGATTTATTCTCTTGGAGACCCATCAATTGCCTTGAGGTGACTGCCAACATCTGATTGTTCCTTCGCATGAGAGGAAAGAGAAAATATTATGGTACTGTACTCCTAATTAATTCAGGGACACACTATTTTAAGCCTTTGTTCCCCCCTCCCTAATAACTCTTCAAAGTCTCTTTTCTTAAATAAAGGAGAGATTGGTGGTTAGATTGATGATCCCTAGAGAGGCTCTGCTTTTAGTAATTTGGTCATGAAGTCATTTAGTATCTCTATTTAAAATATGAGTGTGGTTACCACCTACTATTCTCAGGTTTATGATCTCAACTGAAATTATAAGGCAACAGAAGACGTTTCAGTTCGCATCCTATGCCACCTATTTCACCACTGTGGAATCTCTGCTTCAAGGTCAAAATTATAGTTTTGAAATTGCTGGTTACTGCACTAAGCCTTTAGACTGTCAATTAAAGGTCAAAGGACTTTTGTGGGAAAGTGGAAGACAATGATATCTATTTCAGCACTAAAGACTGCGTGATCAACTAGTGAAAACTAAAAATATCTGCAAATTAGACTATCCAAATAACTATTTGGATCCTTTGCCCTTTATAGTAACCAAACCCACATTGCCTCTGCCAATGCCACCACCTGGTTCCTGATTTCGGAGAGCCCCATCATCCTACTGAATCAAGGGAACTCATTTTAATTGCATCAGTTACCATTGTCATTCTTGGCCTACAGAGTACAGACACCACAGAGCACTTCTGTGATGGTGGCGAGGTGTCCTTCATGGATTCCTTTCTGATGACCTTAAAAGTCAGTGTCCTCCAGTCTGTGGGCACATAATGAAACTGTGGTGATCATGTCTTACATGATAAATCCATCCCAATGTTCTCATTTTCCCAAGCCATTCCATATATTTCTCTTCAATGCCCCATGGAAGTTCTGATATCTTAACTTCATTTAGTACAAGGGATTTGGGGTTCAGATTTCAGTGAACTAATTAAAAATTTTTAAAAAAATGTATGTTAAAGCCAATTTCAACTGTTCAAATTAACACACTGAATACAGAATTTCTGTTCAGTACGTCAATATCAATTAATTCAGTCTCTCCTAATTCCTGAGAATCTATTTTGATGTATATTCTCTAGGTTTATATCATTAAAAATTTGAAATTCTTTTGCCACATGTTATAACTGTTCATGCCTTAAACATTTTACCTCACCCTGTGGTCTCTTCTGGACCTTATGTCTGGATATAGTTCTAAAAGAACTAAGGATATTAAGAGTAGGTCCAGGGCTGGAACAGTGGTTCCGTAGGTACAATGCTTGCCTGGCATGTGTGAGGACACAAGTTTGAACCAGAGCGCCACATACACAAAGAAGTGTTGGAGCAATGAAAGCCACATGAAAAACTAAATAAAATTGATTCTCTCTCTCTCTCTCTCTTTCTCTTTCTCTCTCTCTCTCTTTCTCTCTCTCACTGTACCTTTCTCTTTAAAAAAAAAAAAGTAGGCCCTGAAAAAGATTAGCAATATCCTATGAGGCACCTACCTCAGGGGAGACAGTTACAGGTTCTTGAGGAAAGACAAGATTAACCTGGCTGAGAAGAGAAATGAGGGCTGCTTCTACAGATGAAAGGCGTTGATAGTATATATGGGTTCAAGGTCTTGAGTTTCTACAAAATCTGTCCATATATTTCTATCCCAATTTCCAGAATCCAGCTCTTTCCCAAACAATGATCTAATTTTACAAAAAGAATCTTCAAAATTAGGAATTTAGTTTCTATTATAATATAAGTACTCCTAAAATTAGACTCTGGGCTTGATTTTCAGAAAACTCAGCAATGCAGCTACAAAGGTTGTGCACTAATTCCAAATTCACAACAGACACACACACTTAAATACACATTCCACATTCACCACAAATGTCTTTTAAGTTTCTTTTTAAAGTGCTCATAAAAATTTTCAGTTATCTTTTCTATACTTTGAGCTGGGAATTTTAAAGCTTAAACTCATAATTTTCTTTTCACAAGTTCTCCAGAGCACTTTAAAACCATCAGCTAATTCCATGTCTTTGAAATGCTTTTCCGTCACTGTGACCAAAAGACCTGACAGGAACAATTAGAGGAGGAAAAGTTTATTTGGGATTCATGGTTTCAAAGGTCTCAGCTCATAGATGGCCAACTTCATTACTCTAGACCCAAGGTGAGGCAGAACATCAGAGTGGAAGGGTGTGGTGGACAAAAGCAGCTCAGGACAAGGCAAAAAGGAAGCAGAGAGAGAGCTCCACTCACCGGGGACAAAATATAAACCCCGTAGGCACACTCCCAGTGACCCACATCCTCCCACCACACCCTACCTGCCTGCAGTTACAGTTAACTAATCCTTATCAGGGAATTAATGCACTGATTAGGTTTAGGCTCTCCTAACTCAATCATTTCACCTCCAAACTTTTTTGCATTGTCTCACACACGAACTTTTGTGGGACACTACATATCTAAACCATGACAAAATTCTTCATTTTCCTAAATCATCTGTGGTAGCAGTTACTTGTTGGCCCCAAAACTTGTCTTCTTTAGGCACACAAATAAAGTTGATTACGCATTTGATGTTGAGCCTAATTGTATGGGTAAGCCCTACTGGCATTTGGCAAGAAGGGGTGAATGTTAAATGAGGAAGAATAACAAACTATAACCCACAAGAACACACAAGGAAAAACTGGACCCTGTCTGCCAGCCTCTAACCTTGACGGCTGTGATGTTCTGCAGGGGCATTTGGTGTTTTTCATCCCTGAGACCTGAAGGAACTTGGCAGCTCAAGAACATGGACTCTGGTAGTGCTCTAGGGACACTCAGCTAATGTACCACAGAATACATAAAAACAGTACCTCCTCTCCCCCAGATACCTTCAGAACGCCGCAATCACTGCCTAATTACCAGCTTCCACATCTCTTTCAGTTCCTCATTTGACCAACCCTAACTCTAAACCACACAGAAAGGGAATTCTGGAACCATAGATTTGGCTTTGCTAAACTGAAGCAGTGTGAAGCCATCATATTACCCCTCAAATATTCTTTTCTCCTGTCTCTTTTCTCTGTTTCATTGCCATCCTATCAGCCTCTGTTCTCTTCCTTCAGCCAAGTAAAAGTCCCTATTCATTCAACTTACTCTAAAAGCTCTCTTTGCAGGGGGATTGTTTATAAAGTCTCACATAGCTAATCTCCCCTTAAGTTTTTAGCTCAACCAATCAACCAAGTCACATTATCATATGTGAATGTGCATGTGAGTGTGTATAGATAGGTATATGTGTATATGATATATATAGTATGTGTAGACTATGTAGGTTATATGTATATAAATGTATACATAGTATGTATATGCATGAATATATAGATTGTATGTTTATACATGAATATGTATGTATGTAAAATCAAGTTCTTATTTTTTATTTTGAAATTCATGTTCATATTTCAAAATTAAAAATTTCCTTTGAGGGCTGGAGTTGTGGCTCCGTGGTTGTGGTGCTTGCTAGGCATGTGTAAGGACACAGGTTTGAGCTTCAGCACCACATACACAACAAAGTGTCAGAGCGGTGAAAGCCATGTGGAAAAACTAAATAAAATTGATTCTCTTTCTCTATGACTGTTCTTCTCTCTTTAAAAATAATTTTTCTTTGAAGAAATAAGCTAATACTGAATCTCAAATACACATAAAAATAATGAGTGGTATCTCCATCACAATAATGGAAACACCAGGGTGCATTTCTGCAAGTGTGAATCAATTAAATTAGAACTAAGGGCATAAAAGCCCACGCTGATTCTTTATTTTTCTTTGTTTCTCCTCACTACAGTAGGATTATATAAAGTAGAATTCCAGAAGTATGACTATCAGACAAGTTTGTTAGCAACCTTTTGTGATGTCTCATTGTTAAATAGCTTCTAATGTGAAGTCCTTATTCATTATCTGGATTCCATTTTATTAAAGATTGATTTTGAAAAAGGTTTAAGATTCTTATAACATCCCATCTTTGGTAATTTCACCTACATTTGACATTTTATTAAAAAGAAACTAATTTCAGTTCTTGATGATTCACTGAGTTCCTCATATCGAATATTCCTTTGTAGAAATGTGTTTATTATATGAACTCATGGCCCCATACCACCACCCACTCTCAAACACACACAAAAATTAATAAATAAATATGGTCATGTCCATTCTCCTCTCTCCTCTTACTTCCATTTGGCCAATGTGCACGTTGGCTAAAAAAAAAAATAAATAAAGCTAATATAATGACATGACTTACAGTACTCTTCAGTACTCTACTTGATTTTCTTCTGTCTTCCTCTCTTACATCCATCATTCATTCTGACCTCCTACCAGAAAGAAAATCTATCTTTTTTCTGTACATCTCTGTACTTAGCGAAATGAAGTACTCAGCACTCCAAAGTTATATGATATGGATTCCTAGTGTTACTAGCATTTTAAGTGGAAGCACTTAAAGAATAAAAAATGCAAAACCCAAATTTATTAGAGTTCCAAATGTAGCTCTCAGGAAATGTTACAGAAATATTTCTGGGGGCTGAAATTACTGGCATGGTGCTCTGCCTTCCTGTGTATTCATGGAGCTGATTCTTCCTGTATCATCCTTAGTAGGAAGAGTGGGGCACAACAGCAAGGCCAGTACCCAATTTCCCTAAGCTGTGAAGGAAACATAGGACTACAATCTTCTTCTCAGTCCTTCCAAATGAAATAATCTCTGCCAACCACAGTTTTCTCTCTACATATATCAAAAAGTGTACTTCCACGACCTTTTAAAGAGATCCATGATTTAGATTAACATCCTTTAAAAATGTACATGCAATAACAATATACAATACTGATGAGAACAGAGATAGGTTTGTACTCTACCTTTTCAACAAATGATGGAAGTCCAACTCTGGAGAAAAGTACTGAGAATGATAATTGGTAAAAAGTCTGGCATAAACAATAGCTTTCACTGAGAATTGCAGAAGTTATTTAAAAGAGAATGCAAGTGTAAAATATTATTTCAGGTTCAACCCAGCAAAGGCTTTTGCATCTTTTAACATAAAACTTATAGGAAAATCTCCCTCAGCATAGTATACCATCAGCAAAGCTTTCTGAATAATTAAAGCAGGGCATTTATTTATTTATTTTTATTAGATGAATATGGAGTTACAGTTGAGGGGGGATCATTATCAAACACTCAAGAACAAATGTATATTTAACATATTTAGCTGAGGCTGATGCCATGTCATGGATGCCCCCCTTGGATTTCCCATGATTCCATGATTCCCCTAAAAGAACCCTTGTGTTAAATGGACATCTTGTGGAGGTCAGAGATCTCTTTCTGAGATGATTCCCCCATATTCCCTCCCTCCAGTCTCCTAGATATCCTTCCTTATCCCTCCCCCTACCCTGTCTCTCTCCCTAAGCCTAGGCAAGGATCCCCCAGTTTGTGTAAAAATTCATATATTTTGAGGTTATTATTAGCTTAGCCATCTAACATATTGTTTCCAGATGCATTCTGGCTTCCACAAATGAAAGAAAACATTTGGCCCTTGAGTCTCTGAGATTGGGATACTTCACTTAGCATAAATTTTTCCATCTCCCTCCATTTGGCTGCAAATGCCATGATATCATTTTCTCTAATGGCCGAGTAGTATTCCATTGTATATATGTACCAAAGCTTTTGTATCCACTCATCAAGTGAGGGGCATCTGGATTGGTTCCATAGTCTGGCTATAGTAAATTGATAAAGCAGGGTATTTAAGGTAGTCAAGATGTGCAGTAACTGCAGGATTTATTTCTAATATAAAAGATTCTATGCTTGTTTACTTGTTTGTTTTTTGAAACAGAGACCTTCCGTAACGTTTAAATACTCCATATGTACTTACTTTGATTTTTCACTTTTTTTCTATATTCAACATCGTATAGAAAACTTTGGTGTTAGAAACCTGTTTTATTTTATTTGCCCCAGTGCAGCATTTAGTGCTGGATTGTTAAAGATTCTATTTCTAAAAGGATAAAAAAAAGTACCAGGAAGATTCTCTAAGACAGAAGCAAGAAGATAGGCTCTTTCTTTATTTCAAAATCTGGGGATTTGCAAAGATCTGGTAATCTAAACACTCCTCAATGCTTCTTGTAAACCAAATCAAGAGGCTCCATATCTATGCACCATTGCTATTTCACAAAACTACACAGCAAACACCCTGGTTGCCACTTCCTCCAATGATTCCTTTAAGGTTTTATCTCCTGGCTCATTTTCTCTTCTTCCATATTTATTTTCTATACATATGTATTTGTGGGTCTCAACCTTGCCTGCAAATAGAACCTCATGAGAATTTTTTAAAAGTATCAGTGCATAGGTCTCATTCTCAGAAAGTCTGGTTTAATTTTCCTGAGTTGAAGTCAGGGCTTTGGTGTTTATTTAAAGCCCTTCAGGCAATTTCAATGTGTATTGAGAATCAGCAGACTGAGGTACACAATCCTGTCTATACTGGACTCCCTGGTCCTAACTTTCTGTCCTCCAGATAATTTTGTCCTTTACCTCTATTTAGTCATTCTTTCCCATGGTTATACAAAGGACTTACCATCATCTTCAGTCCTCAATGTCAGTTTCAAGTATATTATATTACTCTCTCTACTACTCCTTCAGAAATTCTCTGAGCCCACTTTGACTGATACACCATAGGATAACTTTAAGCCAAAATTCTCCTCATGGTTTCGCTGCCCATCATGGTACAGTGTCATGGCCCAGAATCTTAACTACTCTTCTGCAGACACTATACACTATTATTTCTCTCACCTTCTCTTATCAGTATCTGGCAAAATCCCAACATTGGAAAAGTCCAAGTTTCCCTCATGCCCTGTTCCCTGGAGTGGCTGGACAAAAACACAGGTACAATGGTGGACATAATTTTAAATCTTTGACCACAGGTAACAAGCTATCCATAGAGGATTCTAGCAATCCAATCATATTCCCTTTCTATCATACTTGTGTATGGTCCTAAGTGACTATTATGCTTTTATTTTATTTAAATATCTAATACCATTTCCATGTTGTTCTTTCTCAGATAATGGGCTTGCTTTTCATTTTATTAAGAAATTAGAAACCATCAGAAAATGCACTCTACAAGTTTCCACCACAAAATCCACCAACCTACCTATATTCGTTTCTGTCTTCATATGTTATATTCCACCTCACCTATTCATATTTTGCTTTCCCTTCTATAATTATGGATGAATTATCTATGCTCCTATTTAAATAATCTTTACCTTCTCTTCTATTCAAGTTTCACTACTACAGTTTTTCCCTTTCTCTCCCTGATTTTCAATTTTTTTCTTCCACATCTCCTTATACGCACAAACATGCTAAATATGATCTATCAAAAAGCCCTTGATCCTCCATACTCCCCGCTTCCACCCTCTACTCGTTTCTCTTCATAACAAAACTCTATTCTTCCAGTTCTCAGCCAATAATCTTGGGGTCACCTTAATCCCTTCATTTTCTGATAACCCTACATCCAGAATAATACTATTGACTCCACCTTCAAAATACACCCAGATTCTGACAATTTTCACTTCCTCCACTATAGTGCTCCTAGTCCATGATGCTGTTGTCTACTGGTATTTTGCCAAACCTCCTAACTGGTCTCCAAGCTCTCTGGCCCTTCCAATCTTTTCTCTGTCCCTAGGAGTGAAAGCCTCTACTAAGTACTCTCTCCTTCAGAACCAAGGCCATCCCCATGGCATGGCCCATAAGACTCTCCATCCAATCCCCACAGTGGTTATCGCTTCCCCCTGATCACTCTGCTTGCTCACACTGGTGTTTGTTTGCCTGTGCTCTAATTCAGGAAGCAGCATCTCTCCGAAGTGCCCTTGCATTTACTTTTCTTCCACCTGAAAAGCTCTTTCAGGTCTCTGTCAAGCTCCCTCCCTCATCTCCTTCAGAACTCTCTTTCAATTGAACTATATTGAACCAAATTGAACTATAGTTTGTTTTCCTTGAGCACATACTTCTAGCACAGTGAGGTGAGAGTAGCCTAGAAACTGGGACTTTATAGAAACTCATGGAATCCAACCAAGAGCTTGGAGATTTTGATTACTGGGAACAATTAAAAAAAGAAATAACAGTATGCTGATTTTATGACTGTAAATAATGTCACATTTTGTAACAAATACACAGAGCTCTTTTAGGTACCTATTTTTAATGAACACAAATTCAATATAATACCATCTATTTTTTGGTGATTCATGGAAATGAAAAACTGCAAGCATTGTTCATGTACTTTATCTTATTCTCAGTTTCAGGGATGACATTCTCTGAGAACTAAAGCAGAAAAGTTTATGATTCAGAGCTTACCATTCCAGTGAAAACATTGTAGCTACTCCTAAAGTCTTTGGCATCTATTTCTTATCATCAGTCCAGTCTCACAATATACTTTCTTACAGTGTTGGTAAAATTTCTTCAATCTAGTATTCTTCAAAGTTCTGGGCATTAAAATTGACTACTTTATTTTTTTTTATTAAGAAATTTATTTGTTGAACAATCATACAAGTTTTTAACAAAATAATATAAAATGTATGTAGATTCTGAAGATTAGATTTACCCCCAAGAGTGCCCCCAATTACCCACCCTTATCCCTCCCCTCTCCTTCCCAAAACATTTCTAAAAATGTATTAAGTTGTATAACATTACTCCTTATCCAGATTTAATACATTATAATAGACCACCTTTCTCAATGGCCAGGGTCTAGTTCCAGCCTCCACAGGTAAGTGGAGACATTCGACCCTTGATTCTCTGGGTTAAGCTGATTTTACTCAGCATAATTTCTTCCATAGCCATCCATTTATTTTCAAAGGCTGCAATATCATTGTTTCTAATTGCTGTGTAAAATTCCATGGTATATATGTACCACAGCTTTTGGATCCATTCATCCAGTGAGGGACATCTAGGTTGTTTCCATAATTTAGCTATTGTAAATTGAGCTGCTATGAACATAGATATTGCTGTGTCACTGTAATGTGCTGATTCTAACTCCCCTGGAAAAATACCCAGGAGCGGAATAGCAGGATCATATGGTGGGCCCATCCCTAGTTTTTTTTGAGGATTCTCCACACTGCTTTCCAGAGAGGCTGTACCAGTCTGCAGCTCCACCAGCAGTGTGTTAGTGCGCCTATCTCTCCAGAGCCCCTCCAGCATCTATTATTGTTTATTTTCTTCATTTTTGCCATTCTGACTGGCGTGAGGTGATATCTTAATGTAGTTTTCATTTGCATTTCTCTGATTCCTAGTGATTTAGAGCACTTTCTCATGTATTCATTGGCTTGATCAATGTCCTCTGTTGAGAAGTTTATATTTAGCTCTTTGGCCCATTTATTAATTGGGTTTTTTGTGTTTTTGTAGTTGAGGTTTTTGAGGATTTTGTAGATTCTAGATATGAGGCCCCTGTCAGAGGAATCATAGCTCATGATTCTCTCCCTTTCCGTAGGAAACCTCTTGACTCTTTTGATTGTTTCCTTGGCAGTGCAAAAGCTTTCGACTACTTTAAACAGTCACATTCTTACTTTGGAATAAATAATCTGGCTTATATCTTTAAATTTCGTTGCTAAAATTTTAATCCCTCACCTCAATAATAACCAACACTTATTTGAGGATACTAATGTAATCCTTTCAACAGTGTTAAGACACAGGACAGGTATTATTGCTATTATCATTCCCATATTACAAATGAGAAATTCAGAAATGAAATTATATGTACAAAGTTGCTCGATTAGTAACAGATGAGCCCAGGTAGTGAAGCTCCAAAAATATCACAGGACCTATGAAACAGTGCCACATGTCCACCCTACCATTATCTGTATGAATAAAGTATACCAGGGCTTAATTAAGACCATGAACCTTTAATGCCTTAAAAGACATATTGAGCATACCTATGGAAAGGCTCTTTTAGAAACACTAGCTTCCACTTTACCTGAATATCTAGGAAATCATCCCCTATTTTGTGACAATACCAAAACTGACTGAGCAATTTCTTTGTTCCTGATTCCAAGAAGGCCTGCAAGGATGCTCTTGAGATGGAGAAGCAGTTCTCAAGTGAAATAGGGATATTACAGCCCATGCTGAGTGAGCAGAACAACCACCGCATACATAAACATATGAAGAAAGATCTTAATTCCTGATTCTGTGAGAGTCCTCCAATGTATGTTCTTAATGCATGTAGTATCTAAAGTGAGAAGTCATAATTGATGCAAGAGGTGTCATTATTCTGTCCTTTTCATTGTTCTTTGAAAATCATCTTCCTAAATATTATGACTTTCTCTTGTTGATTTTTATTTATTTATTTTTATTCCTAAAGGTTGCCTAAATGGTGTTTTTTTTTTTTTTCAGAAGAATCAAGACATCTTTCTTTCCTTTAATGGACCTCTATTGATAAGAGACAAAAAATAGTTTAATATCATCACTGGGACAAACTGAGTCACCAACACATCAATATTCCAAGAGACAATTAGGGTTGGTATGGGAATTTCAAGTGTGCAAGCTGCTATAGCAATTTTTTTCAAATATATCTACTAAAAACAATACCATGAAAAAATGTTTTGTGAAATATAATTAAGGAAAAGTCAGAAATTTTATTCCTACAATATTCATTTTAAACAAGCATCCCCAGGAGGATAAAGTTGGAAAGAAGAATTTAATCACAACCTGTAAGTAGAATTATATCCATTTTTAGTAGCAAAGAAAACCAAGATACAGTGCAATGCAAACCATCGTATCAATTAAAGCAGAATGTTTGACCTGAAGTACTCTCTTCCTGGGCTACAAATTTCACTTTTCACTTTCACTTTCTTAGATCAAATTGATAGTGAAATCTCAGACAGTCTTCTCCACAATTAAAATTTTTTTCAGTGTCTCACATTGAACCTGGTCAGGAATTATCGAGACATCTGGAAGGTATATGCAGAAATACTTAAAAGTTCTATGAATTGGTGCTTGTCAGGATATATTACTCCATTTCTTATTCTAACCATTAAAGGTAAGTGTTAATGTGGTTTAGTAAAGATAGGAGTGAATTTAGTCAGAATCCACAGATATAAACATTTACCTTGTCCAGAAACATATCCCGGATATTTCAGGATTTGGTCAGTTATGGTAAGCAATGAGATGCTGCTATCATTTTAAAAGTCAAATGACTTCCCTTTCTTCTTAAAGAATAGAACAACTCAGAATTTGGAACTAAAAAACTTTTTACTTTATAATGCATGTGTCTATAATTCTGTCAGATGTGTAAACACAATCATAAAAGCATTGAGACTTTGACTCCATAAAGAATTGCCAGTTCTTCTGTCTTTTATATGCCAAAATTGTGAGCATGATGTTCATATTGCCTGGATCATGAGGTCCTGAAAGTATTTAACAGTCCAAGGTGACAGTAATGAGGTGTTGAGAAGCAATGAAATATGTATATATGTCAAAGACAGAGCCACACGGCTAGGGATAAGGCTTCATGGATAAGGCTCCATGGTAGAGTGCTTGCCTGACGTGCATGATGCCCTGGGTTCATTCCCCAGCACAAAAAAAAAAAAAAAAGGAGTAGGAGGAGGAAGAGGAGGAAAGAAAAGTGACTATAGGATTTTGTCCTAAGAGCTTGGAAGGAAGGAATTTACATCCACTGAATGAGAGAAAGTCACAAATGGAATTGATTTAGTTGTGCAGAACAGAAGTTCGTTTATACATATGCTGACATTGAAATGTCTGTTAGACATTTAAGTGGAGATGTAGAGGAAGTAGTTGAATACACAAGTCTGGAATCTTCAAAGTCTAGGATTATAGATTTAAAAAATAGAAAGTTATCAGCATATGAATGACATTCAAATCCATAAAAGTATATGAAGTGGCCAAGGAAGTGAGTAGAGTTGTTGAAAAGGAAAAGACAAAGTACTGAACCATTGAGCACTCAAACGTGAAGTATTCTACAAAACCAGGATCATCCAGACAGTGGTTCTGAGAGGAGATAGTGTGTGAGATAGAGAAAGCCATGAACTATGGTGTCTTAGAAGTTAGGTGAAGAATGAGCGTTGTGAAGGCAGTCAGAAAGCAGTGCCCTCCAGCAGACTTTGCAATGTGGAAGTTATTGATAACCTTGATCAGATTGAATGTGTGCTTCCAATCTCAGTCAAAAACGGCACATCTCCAGGTGTTCTTCCTTGATATGCAAAACTGAGTCAGGTAAAACACCTGTGGGCTCCCAAATCATCCTATAACCGTAAACCACACTGTAGTTGCCTGTTCATTTCTCTGGCTCTGCTACTAAAATGTTGGCTTCTCCAAGGCAGTGGCTTCATCTGGACAGCCAGATAACTGTTACATTTTGCCTGGAACATGGAAAGTTCCCAATAAATATTTTTCTTACATATATTTATGAAGAGGAAGAGGAGGAGAAACAAGAGCACAGAACTCACACTAATTGTTTTCAGGTAAACTAAATACTGGTATTGTTTACTAGAATGAGTATCTTAGTCTGTTTGGGCTGCTGTAGCAAAATGGCGTAGTCTTGGTGGCTTATAAAGAACAGAATTTATTTTACAAAGTTCTAGAGACTGAAAAGTCCAAGATCAAGGTGTTGGTAGATTCTGTGTCTGGTGAGGAACAATTTTCTCACTCATTGATGACTGTCTTCTCCCTGGGTCCTCACATGGTGGAAGGGACAAGGGAGTTTTCTAGGGTCTCTTTCACATGGGCCCTAATCTCATTCATGAGGGTTGTGCCTTCATGAGCTAGTTACTTCCCTAAGCCCACACCTTCCAACACCATCACATTGGAGGTTAGATTTTAACATATGAATTTGGGAGAGGACAACAAACTTTCATCTCTAGCAGTGCATTCACAAAGCTGTAGCTTAAGAAACCAGCACTAAGTTAGAAATTTCATAGCTACCCATCCTCAGCTGAAGACCACTTAAAGTTACCTTTTTCAGATGACCCTCAGCAATATTAACCAATAAACACAAGACATCCAGCTGGTCCTTCAGTAAGCTGTGCTAACATCTGGAGTCAGGTAACAGAAGGCCTTACAGCTTCTCCTCTTGGTTCTACGGGCCTAACACAGCCGTGCTGTGCCCAGGCCTTCTACTTCCTCTCTCCTGTCCTATTGCTTCGCCAGGTTTCAACCAACTCACAAATGGACACAAGATGTCGACTCCCTGGCTGAGTCTAACGTAGATTTGGCTTGCAATTTCTTACAAGCAATTCACAGGTAATGTCTTTTCTTTTGCCATTTGTATTGCGTTAACCAGTGACTACAGGAACAGATTGACCTAGTTAAATAGCTTTTGGAAAGTCACAAAGCCAGTTTCCCCTATTCCCCTAGTTATTTATTTTCATAGCATTAGA
>PVKS010027681.1:0-27265 GCA_004027875.1 Aplodontia rufa
GAACAAACATACACATTTTTAACAAAATAATATAAAATGTGTATAGATTCTGGATATTACAATTACCTCCAGGAGTGCCCCCCTAATTACCCACCCTTATCCTTCCCTTCCCCTTCCCACAATATCTCTAAAAAAGGATTATGTTGTATAGCATTACATCTTATCTGGATTTAACACATGATAATAGACCAACTTTTTCACTGGCCAGGGTCTAGTCCCAACTTCCACAGATGAGTGGAGACAATCGATCATTAGTTCTCTGGGTTAAGCTGATTTTACTCAGCATAATTTCTTCCATAGCCATCCATTTACCTTCAAAGGCTGCAATATCATTGTTTCTAATTGCTGTGTAAAATTCCATGGTATAAATGTACCACAGCTTTTGAATCCATTCCTCCAGTGAGGGACATCTGGGTTGTTTCCATAGTCTAGCACTAGTAAATTAAGCTGCTATGAACATAGATATTGCTGTGTCACTATAATGTGCTGATTCTAAATCCCCTGGAAAGATTCCCAGGAGTGGAATAGCAGGGTCGTATGGTGGGCTCATCCCCAATTTTGTGTATGACACAATAAGAAAGAAGAAAAAATGGGGAGGGGACATAGATAAAACAATATGGTTTAATTTTTTCTACATGTTATTTAAGTCCCTTACCTGGATAGGGGGAATTGGAAGAAAATACATGCAGAAAACGCTCAATATGTCTGAGTTTTAGAACTCTGGATGATCCTTTTTATCTTATTTTCACAGTTTTATTTATTCCAGATTCCCTATGATAAGCAAGTATTACTCAAAACTTTTGAGATATATATATA
The DNA here is from genome assembly GCA_004027875.1 of Aplodontia rufa. Classification (NCBI taxonomy): domain Eukaryota; kingdom Metazoa; phylum Chordata; class Mammalia; order Rodentia; family Aplodontiidae; genus Aplodontia; species Aplodontia rufa. The sequence goes on from PVKS010027681.1 coordinate 817, forward strand.
TATATATATATATATAGAGAGAGAGAGAGAGAGAGAGATTTTTAAGAGAAAGTGAGAGACAAAGAGAATCAATTTTATTTATTTTTCATCTGGACTGTTTTTCAGACACTTAGTTGTATATGTGGTTCTGGAGTTTGAACCTGGGTCTTTGTGTATACCAGGCAAACACTCTACCACTAAGCCACCACTCTAGCCCCTTTTTGATATATATGTATATATATATTTATTTTAGGATGTATTTATCTTTTTTTATTTTATTTTTGAGCAACCTTACAATATTTTAACAAAATAATATATTTTTTAAAAATTTAATAAATGCTTATTTAGAAGCCAGCTTGGGTGGTGATTTTAATAGAATTTAAAATTGGTGCTTCAGAAATCTTTTTCTTTCCTAATAAGGAATGTAATTTTCATCTCAATATCATATATTTATTCTAAGCAAATGAGAGGAACATGGTCTCTTGGAATGAACATCTTATGGTTGAAGCCGAGTACCTTGCTCTACATACGCCCAGCGTTGGAAAGCGTCTGGCACCCCTTGTACCACCACCTCTCCCTTCTGACATGCTGCAGATCCGCTTCCCTGAGGCCAGGAAGAAAGCGGGAATTAACACACACCCAGCAGTTCCTACAGCAGCAATGTCAGCTCTGTTTCTTCATTCTGCAAACTTCAGAGGATGGAAAGGGATGGTTTTCCAATTATTTTAAGTCATTTTGTGTAATTTCCAAAAAGTGTCAAAACAGAAAGTATTAGTGCAATATCCCAGAAGGCATTTTTATGTGGAGTGGTAGAGGGAACATTATACAATTAAATAGACATTGAGAGACTTAATACAATCGTCCCTTATTATCCACAGAAGATTGGTTCCAGGACCCCATACAGAGAACAAAATCTTTGGATGCCCAAGCCCCTTATGTAAAATGGCATAGTATTTGCTTATAACATTTATAATGTATACACAACCTCCTGTATCCTTCAAATTATCTCTAGTTAGCTTATATTATCTAACACAATGTAAATGCTATGTAAGTTTCTGTTATACTGTACTGTTTAAAAATAATGGTAAGGGGGAAAGTACATACATATATAGTACAGAAACAATTTTTCAGATGTTTTTGATTTGTAGCTGACTTCATCCTCAGATGTGGAATTTGTGGATATGAAAGATCAATTGCATACAAACGGGTGATGGCCAGACCATACCAAAAAAAATAGAACTTTGATCTGCAACCTGCTCAGAAAACCAACACCTTACCTATAATAAGCAGCTGGGGAAGCTACCTACTTAGGCTTGTAGGAATAAGACTACTATCTCTAGTAACTATCCAAGAAGACACACAATAACTTCTGCAGCAATCAGCCCCAAATGGCCAGGACTTGATTAACAACTGACAGCTCTGTTGGTCCCCAACTTAGAGCCAACCAGAAAAAGTCAAATATATACCCCTGACTAATCACATAAATGCCCCAGTTGTAATTAACTTGCCTACACCTTCCCCATGCCAGCAGCCCCCAATCAAGGTAGACCTGGAGATGTCCCTTCTTCTCCCTATTAAGCTTTCCCACTCCCCCACCTGCCTCTGATTCTCTGCCAAAATGCAAACACAAGTGGCAGTGGCTGGCTCTTGGGATAGTAAGTTCTGAATACTCTTCACTTAGAGTTGGTTTTCATTTGCTTTCATACTGTGGAAGAACTGGGAAAATGCCATTTTCCCACTTGTAAAAGAATCATAAAAAGACAAAGGTACTTGGAAATTACAATGTGTATATCATGAAATTTATGCCTAAATATGACACATGAAGTAATAAACCCACCTAAACTTTACAAAGCACTCCTAAGAGATTCACTGCAGCAGCTCTTTTTAAATGTACATTCTCACATATCCAAACAATTTTAGTTCTGCATGTCATCAGTAAATTTCTAATTAGCAGTCCCAAAATATAGACACTTATTTACACATATTACACATGTAGTAAATTTTAAAAATAATACAAAGTTAAATAAACATTCTGTGAATTATGATGACTTCATACTGTCAGTAGCTAAACACTCTTAGTTTTTGGTATAAATTTCCATGTTATAAAACCTTGTTCATAATTTCCAAACTTTTTATCTATTAGGTTTAGAGATGATATGCCCCCCTCCAAAAGCTCCTGTGTTAATGTAGGAATATTCAGAGATAGAATGATTGAAATGTAAGATCTATAACCTAATCAGTTCATCTTAATTTGGGTGGTGACTAAAAGCAGGTGGGGTTTGAATGAAGGAGATGTTCACTGGGAGCGTGTCTTGGAAGGATGTATCTTCCCTGTGGCCCCTTGCCACCTCCTTCTCCTTCTTGACCTCACTGTGAGTAAAGCTGCTTTCCTCCACTGGGCCTTTGAGCTGCCTCACCTTTCCCAGGGCAATGAAGTCTACCATCTTTGGACTGAGACCTCTGAAACCGTGAGTCCAAAGTAAATGTTTCCTCCTCTAAGTTGTTCTTCTAAGGTCTTTTGGTCACAGTGCGGGGGAAAAACGCTGGTTAAAACAATGTCCAAGAATTAAATAATCAGTCATTCTTTTTATCTCTTTAATGACTAATCATGAACTTATATTAGGGGTGGGTGAAATGTCAAATCTGCTGTTTTCCTTGATGTTTGTCTGTTCTTATTACATCATTGTTATCGTATTTTCAGTGGGGTCTTTGCAAGAATCTTTTCAGTTCACTTGTTATATAAATTTTAAGATGTAAACACATAAAAGCATACTACAAAACCTCTTAAAAAGTTGGTTCTAGGGCTGGAGCGATGGTCCAGCAGTTGGAGCACTTGCCTGGCATGCATGAGGAATCAGGTTCAAACCTCAGCACCACAAACACTGCTAAGTGTTGGAGAAACAAAGGCCAGATGAAAAAAAGAAATAAAATTGATTTTTTTTTCTCTCTTTCTTTCTTCCCCTCTGTCTCTTAAAAAAAAAAAAAAGTTGTTTCTAAAAAGTTTCAGGGTGTTGAAAGCAAACAAACAGTCAAACTTCTATCAACATTGCCTTTTTTATCCTTTGTCTTTCTGGGGATGGAACCCAGGGACTCATTCATGCTAGTCAGCTGCTTTACCCATGAGCAACATCCCTAGCTTCTTCTAGCATTGCCTCTTTTGTGGAACACTCTGAAATAAAAGATACCAGTGCCAACCAACAAATTAAATATTAGCAAACAATTTATTTCTCATTTTAGAATGTATATTACTGGAATTAGAAGATTAGTAAGTAGAAGCTCAGCTATTTTTCTTCTGTATCTCCATAGATCCTTCTGTGGACTCAGGCTTTGGAAACCACACAATCTACCATATTTCTTTGAGTTCATTTTCCTTGAATAACCACACAATCTACCATATTTCTTTGAGTTCATTTTCTTTCATCTTTTTCTTTGTTGAAAATAAAGGTGAAGAGGAAATGAGGTGATAAATGGGCCTACATTTAGCTTAAATTCACATTAAAGAGCAATCATGCAAAACCCTTTTCAACTATTGGCCACAGCTGTGGGCAGCAGGGTCAACCTGAAGACAGAAGTCATAGAGCACACAAGTTCAAACGTTTCTCACTCCAGTTTCCCTGCTTTACTTCTTTGAAAACTGGCAGCTCGAGTTCCATGCATTTAGATAATTAGTTCGTGTTAAATCAGCCCAATTATCTTATAAAAATTATGCATTCTAAGTGGTTTAGTAAACACATTAACTGCTTTTCATATTACCCAAGGGGAGCCATGGGAACCAGATGTGCTGATACATCTAAGTTCAAATTTCCCAAGTACAGTCACTTATATTTCAGTAGCCACACTTGCAGTTTTCTTCATTACTCATTAGTGATCTAAACTTCCCTGCTTGGTTCGTCTTGGTAATGGCAGAATTTAAACATTGCTATTGCAGCCATTTTAGAAACATTCATGTTATGCCCATCTCTACGGGTTACTGAACTTTTGTCAACTTCCTCCCTAATATATTTGTAAAAGTCCCATCATCATTATCTCCTTCTCCTTAACAAACTCCATTTGCTTTTTGGCTATTATCTTTTCCTTGTCAGTCACCACTAATGGGGAAGAATCTTGTTTAATTTTTCCCCTTCTATTCTATTCCTGTCGTGCTTTTATTTCCTCTACATGTAGATCTTAAAATAAGTCAAAGGAACCAGTTCATTAAAAAATTATTTGAATGCTTCTAATAGCACATAGGCTTTCATTTCGGTGTACTTTAGATTCTTCATCTCATTCTTATTCTCCCAATTGGATCTTTCTCCTAGCATAGAACACAAGGAAACTCTTTAAAATATTCTTTCTGAAAGTCTGATACCCAATGTTATAATCTGTAAAACCAATTTGTATGACAGTCAGCTTTGAGTTAGCCATGGTAACTGGGGAAATATTGGCCTGTTATAATTAATTGAAAGCTCTCAAAAAGAGCCAGAATTCACATAGGGCATAGCTCTTTACCCTCCACCAACCCCACTTTAATATTCTCACAAATATATGCATTGAAGAGGTATCATTCTAAACTTGTTCATCTATTTTGCAGTAGGCATGCTAATAAACATTAAATTAATTGAAAAGAGAAGATCAGGAAAAAAAAAAAAGAAGTATGGACCACTGACAATTCATAGAAGGAATTACTTTCAAGAAGTGATATATGATTGTGGAGGAGGACAGAAGGCAAAGGGGGAAATTCAATTTCTATTGGATTCCCTTCTCTATCAATTTAATATTTTACAGAAAGTATATATTTTCTTTTCTTTTTTTGTGTATATGTGTGGTGGGAGATACTGGGAACTGAAGCCTGTGGTGCTCTACCACTGAGCTACACCCCAACCCTTTCATTTTGGGGGACTGGGATTATATATTTTTTATTAGCATATTATAATTATACATAATTGGATCCCTTAAGCCATATTCATATATGAACAGAACATAATTTGATCAATCTCATTCCCCAGTACTTACCCTTTCCCTCAGTTCCTCCCTCCCCCAAATCCTCTTGAACTACTTTACTGATCTCCCCCCATTTTTATTTTTTATTTTGAGCCAGTGCCTCACTAAATTACCTATGCTGGCCTCAAACTTGCAATCCTTCTGCCTCAACCCCCCAAGTAGCTGGGGTTATAGGCATGTAGTTATGAAAATATAACTACCTGTTACAGTGTTAATTATCTTTATAACAATAATGTTAGAATATATTCTTATCATTAGCTATTTCCAATAAAGAATACACTGCTGAGTGACTATACCTAGTCCACTTAAGGGATGAAGATCCATGGGACAACAAGGCACTACAAGTGGTTCAGGCAGATGACAGTGGAGCTGGGATTGGGGATAGAAAGAAGAAAGCTAAAATAACCAAAATGAACTTGTGCCAACTTTTTGTGCCTTGGACATTGTGCAAAGTTCCAAGCCTGCTTGAGACTTGCCACTAAATAAGCTTCCTCACTGTCACCCAGATAGACATGTCCTTTCCAGGACTGCCTCTCTGTCTCAAAGGAGACGGACAGATATTTGCAGTAAGCCTAGGCTGTGTACTATTGTTGGTACTGAGGAGACTTTGCACATTCATGGGATTAAAACTGGGATGTCCGTAGTTCCTTGTAAATATTTTACGGGCAATTGGAATAATCACCAATATCACAGAAGAAATTTTATATTATGATCCCGCTGAATGTAATTATTCTCTTTCTTGGGAAAATTTTATGAAGTAAGTTTGAGTGGAGGAGACAGTGGGGAAGAGGGAGAGGCACTCTCCTGTTGACAATTGAGATCTGGAAAACATTCTAAAGTTGTATTTGGTCACAGTTCCGTTTTCAGACAAAATGTTTTATTGCACATACATATCTTCATAAGATAACAAGAATGAAACCTACGTTAGAAGAGAGAGGCATCTCCTGCTTCCTTTAAAATAAAAGTTCCAATAAATCTGTAAATTTATTTTTTAAATGACATCTTTATCTGGATTGAATGACAAACAACATCATATGAATTAAAGCAGAAATTTGTGTATATATTACCAGGATTAAATTTTTCAGGGTAAAACATTTGAAAAGAAAAAAATATGCATCTCAGTCTCATGTTCCTTAATAGTAATGTTACTAAGCTTGTCAGAGAAGTGCGTTAATGCTCTTAGGTAGCAGAGGGGAAATTACACAGATGAACTATTTGAAAAAGATGAGGGGAAAGTGCTGGGCTAACCTGGTGGATAAACAACAGACTACAGCAATGTCACTCAGATAATTGGCACAGGATTGAAAGCAAGAGTCACAGGAAGTACTGGGAGGTAGCAATACATAATGATCATTAGGGTTGAGACCACTGAAGGAGTAAAACTGTCTGCCCAATGGAGTCTGATCATGAAGTTAAAAACAGCCATCATAAGGGGGCAGGTCTGTGTCTTTGATTCTTCTCTTGGTAAACAAGTCAACATACAGCACACCAAGCTTTTAATGTAATTCTTACGAATGGAGCTCTAAGACAGGTTTAATATCTCCATTTTAAAGATAAGAAAAATAAACCCAGAGAAGTCAAATAACTGTAACTAGATTATCAATGAGGACAAGACCCCTTATGTAACATCTGCTTTTCCCTTCCTGCCTACTGACAATACCTAAGGCAGATTCTATAGTTTTCCAGGCCTTTTTAGGCATTAAAAGAGTTTCATTTTTAGCAGGTAAGTCCAATCCACTCTAATTCTCCTCTTGGGTGGCTGAGGGCAAGAAGATTACAAGTTTCATGCCAGCCTCAGAAACTTAGCAAGACTTTGTCTAAAAATTTTAAAAATGAAAAGGGCTGGAGATGTAGCTCAGTGGTAGAGCTGGGTTAATCTCAAGTACCACAAAAAAAGAAAAAAAGTTAAAAATCCAGTCCAATCCAAATCAAAACTTCAATCTTCCAATCTCTTAACCAATTAAGAACTCCCCACCTCCCACCTGATTTGTACCTTCCCAGACTTGAACCTACAACTTTACGACGGGCCATGAGCAAAGAGCAGAGTTGGCATGGTCTGTTCTTTAACTGTGCTTCATCCAAGTCCCCACTTACTCATTCTCATGGCATTGTTCCCTCCAAGGTCAAGAGCAGTAGTTAGATGCAATTTCAAGTTGATGTCTTTCATTTCACCTCATGGCCTGCCCTCTGTTTGAACACCCCATGGACTCTTTCTCTTAAGACCCTGTGATCCCAGCAAATATCCCTCCAGGACGGGGATTCAATAGAATACTCCTGGCTGTCCTGCTCCAGTGAACTTGCCCTTCAGGAATCAGTGTCAATATCTGTCCCAGCGAACAACTGAAGTTCAGTTCTTTCCTAGATGTAGCCTATGTTCCCTGAAAGTATAGCCTGAGCCAGAGGAACACATGCAGGTCACTTACTTGGGGTCATGGTTTCAAGCAAGGGAGAGAGAAACAGAAGGAGGCAAAGCCCAAACAGGCGTGCCTTAGGAAGTTGGCCCCAATGAGGGATAGAATTGTTACCCTGTTATAGCTAACTATGAAACTTTATGAGCTGGAATGGGTAGGGTGGAGAAGGGAACAGAGGCAGGTCGAAAGTATTTGTCTATTACCCCACATTCCTGGTTGGCAAAGTGTGGCCCCACTGGTTTTAACTACCCTCAATTCCAAGTTAAGAATACATGAGTCCAATGTCATTCTACCAGAGAAACCCCAGACCAGGAAGAAAAAGCTATGCAGTGAGGGCCTACGGCCAGGCCCTGTCTTCTCATTGTACTAGTAGGTGACAGCAGCAGAGACTACATTAACAGGAAGGTGGCCAGGTAGTCTTAGCACACAGGAAAAGCCTGGCACACTTTTTCTACTGGCCTCACTTGTTTCCTGACCATTAGAGGACAATTGCTAAGTGATTGCCTAGCATGACCAATGTCCTGGGTTCCATCTCCAGCATGATGAGAAAAAAAAAAGAATAATTGCTTTTTAAAATAAATAAACTCATGGCTCTCATGCAAATATAAAATAGACATATATTGTGCATCAAGGGGATCTTCGATTCATGAATTAATGAGGGAACCCTTAAGATGTTAGTACCAGTTCAAAAGAGAATCCAAGGCATATTCAGGCCCTTGGAAATAGCAAAATGGAAAGAATTTGCTTAATAGATATAAAACTGGTTCATATGGAGAAAAAAAGGCAGGAATCAATTGCATGTCCATTAAACAAAATTCACTTTGTGTCTGTGTTAACAGAAATAATTTACATTACTATCAGTTTTCTACAATTTACAGAATTATAAAGTAACTCACAGAAAATGAAAAGTGCAAATCCTATAGAATTATATAACCTGGACAGTGTTATGGACACTCTCCACCTTTCCATTAAAACAAACTTTTTCCCCCCATTTTGAAGTCTTTCACAATTTTTCCTGACAAGGCCATCATGGAAGACTCTGCTATTTATTTTCCCATATTCCCATCAGACATTTTTCCTGGAAATCATTTGTTTGTTACCCAAACAACTAAAGGGTAAAACATTAGTCAGGAGTCAGTAAACCATGACAGGTCAAATCTGTCAAGTGTGCTTTTAAGATAAAATTTTACTAAAATACAGCTACAGTTATGTATTACCTATGACTCCTTTCTAGCAGAACTGAGCAGTTGCCACGGGACCCTATGGTCTGCAATACCTACAATATTTACTGTTTGACTCTTCACAGAGAAAGTTTGCTTAGTTATGCTTTAGGTCATCCAGCAAACAGAAGGATTGTGAAATGTCAGTTTTCCTTTACATCAGATGGTCCCTGTCTCTAGCAATGGTTTTCCAGGAATTGAGGTTGGGAAGGAAGTGCAGGAGAAATGCCTTGGCTTCTTCTAATCCTGTTCATACACTTCACAGAACCCTCCTCTTCTCTAGTCTCTCATCTAACTTATTTAGAATGAGCTGGGAAAATTCAGAAAAAGAGTCAAAAGGCAAGTTTGACCGCTTCCTGATGAAATCTACAAGGAAATGTCTAGCACCTCTCTTAGCAAAGTAAGGGAACTTAGCACCCATTGTCTTCAGTTTAAGAGCCTGCATTGAAATTCTGAGATCATAAGAAAGGTCATATGCTACTTCTTGACTATCCAAAGGCCAAGTCTAACCTAGTTTGAAGTTTGTCCAGCTCTCAGAATAGGCAAGTTTAGAGTCCTTAGGGATCCATCTCTGGCTAAAGTTGCCTACTTTCAAAGCCATCTTGCTTCTATTTTAAAAGATGTTGGATGTGGCAAGAGCACTAGGGTGAGAAAAAATGTTTTGGGTGGAATACTTGATACCTCTTGCTGCTTCCCTGCTATTCAGATGGAGGAGGAGACATGGGTCGGCTTCCACACCAGCCTGGCAGAGGAAATAGACATCTGTCTCAGGACGGTATTTCTTACTTTCGATAGCAGCCAGGAGTGCTTTCTGATCCAAAAGAAAAAATGTGCCTCAGCTCAGAAATGTGAGATTAAAATTCAATCATATTGAAACTAAACTTTGAATTAAGTTTCATTTATTCTTTTTTTTTTAAGACCTGCTCCACAACAACAACAAATCTTTGCATTTCTAAAGTACCAGGTAGGATGTTTTTACCTTCACTGGCAGTAAAAGCCTTCAGAAGCCAATTAACATAAAGCAAGGGGAGAACTGAGCCATCAAAGAGCAACATTTCACAACCATTCATCTTATCTTTTCCTTTCAACACATTTAAAAGTCACATAATGATTCCCCTTTTCTTTGGTTACAACAGAATAAGAGACTCGGGTTTTGAGGGGATTATTTTGTGGCATGGACAGGAATTTTCAGTCTGAGCATCAAGATGGTTTCTTTGGCTGATGTTTGGACATCTTTTCTATAAAAGTATTTCCTCTGGGGGCTGGAGCGGTGATTTGGCAGTTATGGCGCTTGCCTGGCATTCGTGAGGATGCAGGTTCGAACCCAGTACCACATACACACGTAGGAGCAATGCAAGCCGCATGAAAAACTAAATACAATTGATTCTCTCTTTCTCTCTCTCACACTGACCCTCTCTCTTTGAAAAAAAAAAAAAGGTATTTCCTCTGTTTATTTTCACTCAGGGAAAAGCAATCCTGACATTATGTTGACCCACTCTTGAGATATTGCTAAACAAAAATCAATGGAAACCAAATAGAATATACTGTCTACACAAATGCTGGGCAAAGCAAAACTCTTGGGTTCAAATTTGAATTCAAATCCTGGCTGTGCCATTTATTAGCTATGTGATTTGGCACAATTAATTCAAATCTTCAAACTTAAGCTTTATCATTTATGAGCTAAGGATAATAATTACTGCTGAATTTTGTTGAGATTCAAATGTGAAAAATTGACTCTTATGATGAATACTGATGTGTAGTAGGTATTTCTGTGTTTGCTCCCTCTCTGCCCTGCTATACACAGCAATTACCATGTTTGTGAGAAATATTATGAATTTTGTTACTATCATTAACCAAAATACACCTCTTTATACAGTTAATTTCTCCTTTTCCTATTCCATCCCCTGATCACAGATGCACTTGCATTTCTCTTCCATTGACCTGAAACTTCTTGACCGAGCAAAACAAAAGGAAACTCAAGCTAGCTAATAACTAACCTCATAACAAACCCATCACCACGGTTAGGTCTGATCCAGCAATTGGACTGTAAGTTTTAATACCAAAAGTCACCTCAAGAGAAAGAGAAACACACAGCTGAAGATAAAAAGCAGAAATCTAGGAAACATGGATGTAAGAAGGGGATGCTTATAAAATAAGCACTCTTGTGTCACATCACCAACCGCTTCATACAGGGCAGTTTCAGAGCAAAGCTCTTAGGTATCTTAAATTCAAAAGAAAAAAGAATCCTAAAAAGCATGATCATAAAAGTTTAAATTTTAAAAAAAATCCTGAAAGTCTAGAAGCAATTTATGAAACGATGTTGGCTATTTATTTTGATTGAGATAGACTTTTCCAAAAAGTAAGTCATATAGTCTAAATAAACAGATAGCAACACTGGTGGAGTATGGCTTTATATTGATATTTAAGCTCTTTGATGGATTAGAAATAAAAACTACATGGCCACTGAAAATGTGTTTTTCTGCATCCTTCCAAAGCAAATAACTTTATAAATTACATTAGAAGTGGAATTTGCTGGATGCCAAGAATGTCCTTGTATATAGCCCAAATAAGACAGAATCTGCCCAATATAAACAACCCCAAAGTTGTCCTCTTTCTACCGCATGAATGGTTTTATGATATTTTTCTTAAGTCATTGCTCTGGAAAGTCTCTATTAACATTACCAAATAACTCTAGTCCAAGAAAGAAGTTAATCAAGATAATCCAAAGTCCAGGAACCTTGCTCACAATGATCCAGTTCAATCAGCAGTGTATGAGGGCCAAGTAGACCAGAAGGAGTAAGAGGATACTTCCTGGTTCTTTCCTCTTGGCATCTACCTAAACAGGTTTTCTGCCATTAATAGCTGTCATAGTAGAAGACTTCCTAATGGCATCCTACGCAATGTAGCATGTGTCAAAGGGGAAAATTATTTTCTCATTAATGGTGCTACCTTAATAACAAAGATAAACAGATACTCTATCCAAGTTAAGAGAGGTAGGAAGTGTTTGCTGGCTCAAGCCCATAAGCAGTTACTCACTCTTTCCTAAACACTCATCATCTTGAGAATACATACTTCAAGTTAATGTAAATTTATACAATAATATTTGAATTTCAATGTTAATTACTGCCAGTTGAAAATAAAATTCCCAGGCAAAGAACCTCAGAATTTAAGCTGTAACTGTATCCCACATTCTTAGAAGAATGCCTGGCTTACAGAAGGCATTTAAAAAATACTTAGAGAGTTAATGACTGCCCACAATAAACAGAAATTAAACCAGAGGGGCAGGAGTAGGATGGTGTAGGGATGGTGTAAGGCAGGGGAAAGGAAGGGAAATACAGGGAGATAAGGGGAAAAAAAGGAAAAGGAAAGAGGAACTTGCGAGTAACCATGGAAACCACAAATAATTAAGGGATAGATAAGGAAAAAAAGCACTCCAAAAAAAAAATGAGCAGGAGAAACCAAAGAGATAGAGAAACCCCTCAAAAAACAAGAGATTGGGGACTGGAGAGGTGGCTCGGCAGTTGAAGCACTTGCCTGGCATGTGTGAGGACCGGGTTCAATCCCCAGCACCACATACACAACTAAGTGTTGGAGAAAAAAAAATCAGATGAATAAATAAATAAAATTGATTCTCTCTTTCTCACTCTCTTTTAAAAAAAAACAAGAGGCTATGGAAGAGTGAAAGTGAACAGACTATGTTTAGGATACAATATTCTCATTTTTAATATAAGTATTTCTCTACTGTTTTCTTAAATAAATACACTCATTTTCAACTTCAGTTTTCATTCTGATCCTTTGTATAAAAAATCCATGTATCTCTAACTTGACTCCAATAACTAAACAAGTAGTAAAATAGAAGTAATTGCTATAGAAATATTTTCTTGCGCATTGAGAAAAACAAAGGAGAGATAAAAGATTCGTACATGCTTTACCTCATCCTTGATAATGTTGATTTCATTTTATAAAAAGCATCCTGAATCAGTGTGTGCTGGTAGCAGTGCAGAAGCTGCCTCCCCTTATATGAGGAGCCTTGCAATTCACACACCATCCTCACATACTCGATCGATTGAATCGGGCACAAGTCCACCCAGATTCAAGGGGAGGAGAATTGGACTCAGCCTCTTGGTAGGGGAGTAGAAGTTCTCATTGTGGAACATCAGGGGAGATGAAGCCTTCAAGAGGTGTGTGAAGTCATGAGGGATCTGCCCTCATGTATATATTAATGTTTTCCTAGTGAGGATGTATTAGATATTATGGGAGTCAAAACCCCTTTCCTCTTTTTAGCATTTATTCACTTGCCTTCTATTTTCTGCCATGAGTTGAAGCAGCGCCAGGCACCCACCAAAAACTGAGCAGATACAGGCACCATGTTTGTGGACTTTGAGAACCATGAGCCAAAGTAAACCTCTCTTCTCCAGGAATTATCCCATCTAGGTGTTCTGTTATAACAATAGAAAATGAACTAAGATGGTACCCCACTCTACAGCTTATAGTTGTATGGTCAACTTTCTGTCACTGTGACAAAATACCTAAGAAAAACAACTTAGAGGAGGAATTATTTATTTTGAGTCATGTTTTAGAGGTTTAGTCCATGGTTGGCTGTCTCCATTATTTCTGGACCTGTGGTGAGGTAGACATCATACCATCTACTCAGTTAGAGTGAAAGGAAGGGGCTAGGGACAAGAAACACCTTTCAAAGGCACTCCCAGGGTGACCTGCTTCCTCCAACTGAGCCCCACCTCCTAATTGCTATAAATGCATCAGTAGATTAATCCATTGGTGAAGTTATAAGTCATGCAGTTAGGCCCTCATAATCCAATTATCTCCTCAAAACCCCACTTCTGAACTTTTCTACACTGGGGATCAACACATGAGCCTTCAGGGGATATGCAACATCCATAACAGTTGGCCTTAGCACACTGTACTGTAAAGGTTTCTCAGCTTTCCTATCTACCAGATAAAACTCTGACCAACCCTTGGAAACAGGGGAGAGGTCTCAATCCTCTTTGTATCTCCAAACCTACCCTTAACTAATCCTTCCTGACTTGAGCACCATAATGCTGTACTGCAAAGGTCATGATTTGGATACGGAAAAGCCAGGTTCCCATCCTGGTTCTGCAGCATACCAGCAGGGCAACACAAGCCAATGTAGTAAACCTCTCTAAGTCTCAATTTTCTCAACATTAACATGGGGAAATGAACATCTGACTTGCCTGTATCACACAGAGTGATTCTGAGAATCAACCTAGATGAAAAGCTATAAAAATACAAAGCATTATTTTCTAGTATTAGTTTTTAAATAAATATATTTATTCATCCTTTATTACTAAAGCTTATAAAATTTCGGTACTTTGCACTAAACACTCTCTCTGCTCTATCAAATGTACCAGACTTGATACACTGTTGACTTTAAGTGTTTAGGGTCATAAATTTAAGTTGCACAGAATATAACTTTTAAATATGCATTTTAATGAACCAAGCAAAGATTTAAAACAGATACATAAAGTGGTTTCCCCACTGAGTATTTTAATTCAAAGCAGGAAAAAAATTCCTCAATAGATAAAGAAAGAATTCCAAAGGAGCACAGAGGAATTCAAAAAAGGCCACAGTGGCTCTCTATGAACTTGAGAAATATGCAGATTGTGCTTCTCAAAATTTTGCTTGGCATTTTGCATTTAGAAATAGTCTTCTTAAAAGTGCTTGTCAAGAAAATACATCATCAGCCCTTGCTCATCATATACTATATTTTTTCAGAGAAACACAACAATTCACCCTCAAGTCAATGAATATTTGCTACTTCAAAGGCAATAAAATTAAATCATGCTAATAGCTGCCCTCTCTTCCTTCAATCTTCAAATCTTATTATTTTCACAAAACAAATACTCATATATCATAAAAACTTTGTGGCTGTGTCATTTAACAAAAGTAGAAATCAAATTCTGAATATTGTGCATATCTGAGTTGAACACAATATTTATAGTCATTCTTTCTAATGCCTAGAAACTTTGGTTATAAAATTAAAATATAATTGAAAAAATAGAGATAAATATTTTTGCACAATTTTCACATAATTTTTTCTAACCAATGTTCCTTCGATCAAGAGGAGCTACCTTACTTATACTAACATGTATCTGAACTTAAAAGGAGACTAGCTGACGAACTTGACTGCTCTCTCTAAAATCGGTATGGACCAGTAGTTCCCCAATCCTCCCAGGAAACTAAGGAATTTAGAATATTGTCAAGTGATACAGATGATTAAGTAGGCTTAGAATCCATGACCTGAGCTACTTTCTCCTGCTATACACTGTGTCTTATCTCTCAACTCTCCAACTCCATACTCCAGTGCCTGATTCATGACTGAGAAAGCTAAAATAATATATTATCTGAGGTCTGCTTTCTCTTGGGGAGCCAAGAACCATCTAAGGAGCACAGACCTATTGGCTCTTTCAGAGATGGCCAGGAGAAGGTTCTGTGGGGGGGCCACCTGCATTCTAGCAGCTTGGTCAGCAAAAAATGCTGAGGATTCATGGGATCCATGCCAAGAGTGACCCTGTTGATCTTGTTTTGGGTCCTATCCAACATGGAAACACAGATGGGTGGAAGACCTTAGCAAAAGGGTTGGAAGAATACCACTGGATACACACAGGCTGAAAGAAGAGCTTCAAACAGCCACCTGAAATACAGATACATTCACATATGTAAAGGAAGCTGCAGGTAGAAGAGTTCAGCAGGGCCCCTCCAAAAGCACCCGCTCCCCATCCTCTTCAGGAAAAAAAAAATACATGAAGAAAGGGTCTGTTTTAATCATCCATGATCTAGCTAGGGATAGCAATTTTAGGCCGTAGGTAACAAATTAAACCAGCCCTGTGAAAACTATGTTTCTGCATCTCTACTTCTCCCACCTTTGACCCTGACAGGAAACCAACAAGGGAGGGAAAATGCAGAGAGGGACAGGTAAGAAAGGAGAGGCAGGAGAGAGAGAGAGAGAACAAACACAGAGCATCACATATGAAGAAACGGAAATGATTGAACGCTATCACATTCAAAGTTATGATTAACATCTCTACTGTGACATTCTAATTACTGAATTGAGATTGTGTTTGCAACTTAAAGTGACCTTGGAGTGCCTTATGTATTAGAATGGAGGCAATAACAGCAAGATCTGCCAGAGTTGATGTCCCAGGGCAGGGGGAAATTAATTCTGCCAAATCAAACTTCAAGGTATGTTAGATGAAAGGCTCCAATGTATGTTTTGTTTATATCACAGATGATTCTTGTTAAACTCACTGGTTATATATTGCTGAAGCTGTGTTTTCCCTTGATGATTTATACACCTTTTCTGGTGTCTCACTTAGCAATAGGTGAAAATTTTTGCTTTCAAGTCCACTGGATCCTGTTTGTGATCAGAAAGAGATTATGGAGTGTGAAAATTCTGAGAGATCAAAAAACATCAGGGCTGACTGTGGTGTGGGTGATGTGGGGGTGATTCTGGATTAGGATCAGGGGTATACCATATTGTTACTACACATGCATTTATGATTGTACAACACAACTCCTCAATAAAATTAAAAAGAAAAAACATCAGGGCTTAAACTATCTAAGATGGACTGGAAGGACTAATGGACATTTCATGTATCCTTTAGGTCTCCATTGGAGCTGTGGTCTGAATGGGGTGTGTTGGATCACTCCAACTGCTACTCCCAGAGGCCTCTTCTCCTTGTCTCCTACAGCAGCCGACCCAGCTCAGTCTCCAGAAGTGGAGAAAAAAACTTCTTCCATGGACCTCAGACTCAGTCCCTATTTTTATACCTTAAGAACTACTGTCAGAATACTATAAAATAGCCAAAAGTAAGGCTCACCTGAGAAAGTGGAGATAGCAATTAGCATCAAGATCCAAAGATTGTCTGATACCACAGCTCTTGGGCACTGCAGATATAGAAGATTCCCAGCGTTTTAAAACAAATGTCCCGAGCAGGTGCCTGCCATTCCCTTCTGGCTGGGTTGGAAGCTGTGGGAGCCTTTCTGGACCCAGCAGCTGTGCAGAGGGACTGGCTGGCCACTGGAACCCATGAATAGGAAGGCTAGGAACTGCAGGAGTGGGGAAGACAGGAGAGGAAGCAAGGACTAGTTTCCTGGACAGAACTGGCCTGAAGAAGTCCCTGGTCCCAGGCTGCAGACCTAGGATATGCCTGGAAGGAGGAGGACACCTTCGGTTCAAAAGAAAAAGGAGGTGACAGACTGAGACCACCAAAAGACACCCAAGGCTAGGAGTTTATGCTCAGATTGGAATAAAGTTTGTTTTTGAAAGATTTGACCCTGAGGATGAGGTCCTGGTGAACTGAAGTGAATGCCATTCTTGAAAATGGTGTTTGCTTACTAACCAAGTATAGTATAAAAGCTATCAAGGAAGAAAACTGCTAATCCCATTGCTCCTATAGATGCTAATCAATATTGTAACAGCTACAGCCAACATTGTCTGGTGTATGCACTGGCTGCACTTATTGACTTCTACCCTCTATCCACAGGGTTATTGGAAAACCTAAAGGTCCACAATACTTCACAGATTGGAGTGCCAGCCATTGAATTGTGCTGCCCAAATTGTACCCCAGCCCAAATTGTACCCCAGCCCAAATAAGCAAAGAGATAAAAAGCTCTGATACCATCAACAAAGCCCCCAAGAGAATAATTCAGTGTCAGACCTCAAGCCAAACTCCCTGTAACTGAAAATGAGGAAAGAGAGAAACGATCCTCCACCTCAACCCCACAGCTCTCCATCCAAGAGGCCCATGGTCAGGGTCCTTGATGCAAACCTAGAAAAATGTATCAACAATATGATTAGTAATTCAATCAAAGAATTGAAAGAAAATTTAAGTAAAGAAAGAAGAGAGCAATTTCAGTAGATGAGAGACCACATACATAAAGAGCTAGACATTCTGAAAAGAGTGGAGCAGAGCTCTTAGAATTGAAAAATACTGTCAACCAAATCAAAAGCTCTTTGGAAGATACTAATAGCATAGTAAATTCAGGAGAAAATAGAACCTCAGCTCTCAAAGAACAAACATCAGATAATGAAGACAGGCTGAGCAATGTTGAGTTCAAGGAGGACAAACAAGAAAAAAAACTTATTATACATGATCAGAACTTCCAGGTAGCATTTGACAAGATGAGAAGAGATAACATCAGAGTAACTGGTACTGAAGAAAACATTGAACAACAATGAGAATTTCCCCATATTAGAATTAATCCAGAAAATAAAATTCAAGATGCTTATAGGACACCAAACAGACCTAACTAAATAAGAAATTCACTGAGACACATCATTTGTAAAATAAATAACAGAGAAATCAATGAAAGAATCCTAAAATCAGCAAATAAAAAATACCAAATCACAGTCAGAGGCAGACCAATTCGGATCACTATAGATTTCTCAGAACAGAGAATAAAGGCCAGCAGAGGATGGAATGATATTTTTCAAATTTTGACAGAAAACAATATTCAGCCAAAGATAATATACCCTGCAAAACTCAGCTTTAAATGTGATGGGGAAATTAAATACTTCAATGATAAATTCAAACTAGTAAGGTACATGAACAC
Organism: Aplodontia rufa; assembly: GCA_004027875.1. Classification (NCBI taxonomy): domain Eukaryota; kingdom Metazoa; phylum Chordata; class Mammalia; order Rodentia; family Aplodontiidae; genus Aplodontia; species Aplodontia rufa. The sequence continues at coordinate 19,001 of PVKS010027681.1, forward strand.
AAAGCCTATGCTACAGAAAATTCTCAAAGACATACTTCATTCAGAGGAACATGCAAGCAACTTCCAAAACTCTTAAACACAAGAAAGTCAATAATCACAAAATATGCAAAAAATTATCCAAGATGGCGCAAAACAAAGCAATAGTCACAACAGTCAGGAACCCAGATTCCTATATATATATATTCTAACTCTGAACATGAATGGACTCAATTCCCCAATCAAAAGACACAGATTGGCTTACTGGATCATAAAACAAAATCCAACAATATGTTGCCTGCAGGAGACACACCTCACAATTAAAAATAGACATAGATTGAAGGTGAAAGGTTGTCAAAATGTCTACCAGGCTTGTGGCCCAAAAAATAATTTGGCATTGTGATCTTTATATCCAATAAAGTTAATTTTGACCAAAAACTAGTCAGAAAGGACAAAGAAGGTCACTATATCATAGTAAAAGGAACAATTCATCAAGAAGACATAATTATAGTTAACATTTACACCCCCAATTACAACCCTCCCAAATATATGGAAAAAGAACTCAAGGACATTAAACCCCTCATCAATCTCAACACAATAATACTGGGGGACTTTAATACACCATTATCAACAATAGGCAGATCATCAAAGCAAAAAATCAACAAAGATATCTCTAATCTAAAAAACTCTATAAATCAACTGTACTTAACAGACATTTACAGAATATTCCATCCCAAATAGGCTGAGTTTACCTTCTTCTCAGCAGCTCACAGAACCTTAGTCCACAAAGCTAATCTTAACAAATATAAAAAAGTTGATATAGTCCCATGTATCCTGTCAGACCACAATGATCTTAGCAATTAACAGCAAGAAAAACAACAGAAACTACTCAGATACTTGGAAATTGAATACTACTCTCTGAAATAAAGAATGGATAAAAGAGGTAATGAGAACAGAAATCAAAAAATTCTTGGAAATTGAAGACTCCTTGCCAACTTCACCGAAAGGAAGAATGAATTGAAGCAAATCAACAAAATCAAAGATGAAAATGGAGATATCACCACTGACTCAACCAAAATCCAGAAGATTATCTGAATTTATTTTGAAAAATTATACTCTGACAAGTTTGATAATCTGGAAAAAATGGACAAATATCTTGCCACATATGACATTCCCAAATCAACACAGGAGGACTTTAAAATTCTAAAACAACCAATCTCAGGTAGCGAAATCAAAACAGCAATCAAAGGCCTTCCAAAAAAGAAAAGCCCAGGACCTGATGGATTCATGGCAGAATTCTACCAGACCTTTATAGAAGAATTAACACTGATCCTCTACAAGCTTTCCTATGAAATTGAAAGGGTTGGAACCCTCTGAAACACTTTTTATGAAGCAAATATAACCCTGATACCAAAACCCAACAAAGACACTTCAAGAAAAGAAAACTACAGTCCAATTTCTATTGAATTCAGGAACAATACAAGGCTGTCCGCTATCCCCACTCTTGTTCAATATAGTCCTTGAAATCCTAGCCAGAGCTACCAGACAAGAGAAGGAAATCAAAGGAATTAAATAGGAAAAGAGGAAATCAAGATGTCACTATTTGCTGATAACATGATCCTATAACTAAAAGACCCAATAAGCTCAACCAGAAGACTTCTAGACCTTATAAACAATTTCAGCAAAGTGGCTGGTATAAGATCAACACTCATAAATCATTAGCTTTCCTATATTCCAACAACAATTCCACCGAAGAAGAAATCAGGAATTCTGTTCCATTCACAATTTCCTCAAAAAGAATAAAACACTTGGGCGTCAATCTAATAAAGGATATAAAGGACCTCTACAATGAAAACTATTGAACATTTAAAAAAGGAATTGCAGAAGACCTGAGTAGATGGAAAAACATTCCATGTTCTTGGTTAGGCAGAATCAATATAATCAAAATGAGCATTCTGCCAAAAGCCCTATACAGATTCAGTGCAATCCCCATCAAGATAGCAATGACATTCTTCACAGATGTAGAAAAAGCAATTCTCAAATTCATATGGAATAACAGAAGGCCCAGAATATCCAAAACATTACTAAGCAAAAAAGAAGAAGCAGGAGGTGTCACAATTCCCAACCTGAAATTATACTATAGGGCTATAGTAACAAAAACAGCATGGTATTGGTATCAAAACAGAAATGAAGACCAATGGAACAGAATAGAAGATACCAAAACAAACCCTCAAATCTTTATCAATCTGATATTTGATAAAGGGAGCAAAAGCATAGTGTGGAAAGATAGCCTGTTCAACGAATGGTGCTGGACAAACTGGACAGCCATATGGAGACAACTGAAATTGGATCCTTACCTCTCACCCAGCACAAGAATCAAAATGATTCAAGGATCTGGAAATTAAACCAGCAACTATGCAATTGCTTGAAGAAAAAATAGGATCAATGCTCCATGACATAGGTGTTGGCACTGCCTTACTAAACAGGACTCTCATACTGTAAGAATTAAAGTCAAGAATAAATTAATTGGATGCCATTAAACTAAAAAGCTTCTTCACAGCTAAAGAATTGATCAAGAGAGGAGCTGGAGCAGAGGCTCAGTGTTTATGGCGTTTGCCCAGAATGCACAAGTATGCAGATTCAAACCCCAGCACCATGTAAGTGTCAGGGCAACAAAAGCCATATGAAAAACTAAATAAAAATTGATTCTCTTACTCTCTCTCTCTCTCTCTCTCTTACTGTCCCTCTCTGTTTAAAAAAAAAAAAGAGTGTGAAGAAAGAAACCTACAGAAGGGGAGAAAATCTTTGTCTGCTACACCTCAGACAGAGGGTTAATATCCACAATACACAAAGAACTGAAAAAACTGAACACTGAACCACAAATAATTCAATCAATAAATGGGCTAGGGAGCTAAATAGAAATTTCTTAATGGAGGAAGCCCACAATAGTCCATAAATATCTGAGACCAGCAATCATAGAAATGCAAATCAAAATTTCACTGAGATGCTACCTCACTCCTGTCAGAGTGGCAAAAAGGAAGAATACAAACAATACAGATGCTGGAGGCATTGTGGGAAGAGGGGAACACTTTCACATTATTGGTGGAACTGCAAGCTTGTACAGCCATTCTGGAAAGCAGCATGGAGACCCCTCAAAAAACTAGGGCTGGGACCACCTTATGACCCAGCTATCCCATGCCGAGGTATTTTCCCAAAAGAACTAAAATCAGCATACTACAGAGATACACCTTCATCAATGGTTATAGCAGCTCACTTTACTATAGCTAAATTATAGAACCAACCCAGATGCCCCTCACTGGATGAGTGGATTCAAAAACTGGTACATACATACAATGGAATTCTACTCTGCTATTAGAGAGAACAATATCATGGCATTTGCAGCCAAATGGATGGAGATGGAAAAAATAATGCTGAATGAAATATCCCAAACTCAGAGACTCAAGGGTCAAAATGTTTTCTCTCATATGTGGAAGCTAGAATACAATCGGAAACAGACTGAAAGTTGGCTAAGCTAATAATAACTTCAATATGAGTGAATTTTTACATAAACAGGGGGAACCTTGCTTATGATGCTGGGGGATAGAGGGACGGGGCAGTAAGGGGGCATGGGAATAAGAGGGATGTTAAGGCAGCTGGAGGGAGTGTGTAGGGGGGTTATCAACCTAGTGGGGAATCTTCAACTTCCATGAGAAACCCAACTAACATGGAAGAAAAATAGGGGAAACAGAATTGGGGGGAACCAAAAGGGGGATAGTCATGAACTGGCATCAGCCTTGGCTTGCTCTGTCATGATGCATGTGATCATTATTATGTGGCAACAATTCCTTCCCTCCTATATGTATGACTATGTTGAGCAAATTAAAAAACAAACAAATGTCCCCACATAAAGTATAGACATTAGGAAGAGAATCAGAATCTCCATATTCACTTTTCGTTTGTGCACTGCTGGACCTCATTCTTAAAATATACAATAAGGCAAACATAAACTATCATTTTAAAACAGCCGAGGCCAGCTTTGCCTTGGGCTGGTGAGGCTAATCCTCAGCCAACTGGCATTAAAGGAAACTTCTTGCTTATACTTTCCCGTCTCCTTCTGGCGCCACACAATTCCAAGCCTCGTGCCAGAGGAGATCCTGTCTTGCAGGGAAAAGAAGTCAGCGCTGCACTCTAAGCCTGACAGAGGGAGAGTGGAGGAGGCAGCAGAGAGCAGCACTGATGGAGCCTGGAAAGTCATCCCTTCACCTGACAAACCATTTGCTGTGAAGCAAAGAGAAAGTTTTTTTGTTTTTGTTTTTGTTTTTTTTAAAGAAGGCCATTTAGTGTATCTCTGAAAAAGCAAGAAGGACCCAAAACCCACACGGGAGGAAACAATGAAAATGATAAATTGTTCAGGGAGGAAACAGTTCTGGACTAGGGAAGCACAGAAATTTGGCCTGCATATGTTCCTCCCTGTTTACAGGTTTCAGCTGTGGCCCCCTCCATCCACACACAAATCTTCACACTTTCAAGAACCTTTTATGTTCTTAGTTCAGCCTGGACTGAGGGAAATGCTTATTCTACTTCAATTTAACAAGAAATAATTAAGCATCCACTTGGTACAAGGGATTGTGCAGGGTGACATAGAAATAGCAAAGAGGAAGAAAACATGGATCCTACCCTCAGGGAGCTTTTGCTCAAGGACATGAACAAAGATAACTACAAAATAGTCTTTGACATATGCTGTACTACAGGAAGCACAAAGATGAGGAAGTTTAAATCCAGCCAAGACAAAGGAAACAGAACTTTGAGAATGCCTTATAGATGCAGTGGCTTCTGAGATGCATTGAAGGGTATAAAGAGGCGAGAAGAGGGGAAAATGGGATGGATGCAAGAGGCTGTTAGACCAAGAATAACTGGAACACTAGCATTTCCAACCTGCATTGAACTAACCCATCCCAAGAAGCCAAATGGATAAAATTGCAAAAGATGATGACACTAGGGAGAACCCGGAAACACGCGATATGTTGTCGTTATGGTCATAGGGTAGGAACAGAGCAAAGAATCAGCCCCTGCTCCTTTCCACGTTTGAAAATGCCAGGTGTCATGAGGAACTAAGAATTTCCTTGGTTTATCAATGAGTGAATCTGGCCTCATCCAGACTAGTTAACAAGTGGTCCCTCGTATATGCTAACTATTATTTTTAAAAAGCATGGGGACAACACTTGGGATGAACAGCCTAAATTTTAAACCACTTGTACTAATCAATTTCATCTATCTTCTACATCCTTCCTTACTCTCTCTCTCTCTCTCTCTCTCTCTCTTAAGAAAGAGAGGATCAATTTTATGTATTTTTTTTGTCTTTGTTTCTCCAACACTTAGTTGTGTACGTGCTGCTGGATTTCAAACTTGGGTCCTGGTGCATGCCAGGCAAGCCCTTCAACTGCTGATTCACCGCTCCAGCCACGACCTTACCTTCTTTACTGCAATTCTCAAATATTGTCTGCCAGCATCCTGATAATAATCCTAGTTTATCAGTCCAACACAATATGTTTATGTGCTTTTGGTAATACCTTCATGGCTCAATAAGCTCTGGGCATCCTTCTCCAGTCACTTTGGTGGTTGTTATGCTTTAGATATGAAGTGTCCCCCAAAAGTTCATGTATGAGACAGTGTAAGAATTTTCAAAGGTGAAATTATTAGACTATGATAGTTGTAACCTGATCAGTGGATTAATTCACTGATATGGATTAACTGGTTGTAAGTAGGCTGGTAGGGTTGTGGCTGGAGGGGTAGGTCACTGAGGGGTGTGCATTTGCAATTTTTGGCCACAGCAATGAAAAAGCTGACTAAAGCAGCAGTTAAATCTGACCCAATTCTTCTGGGTTCAAATGGCAAGAGTGGATCCCAAATGTATCATGGGAACTACTACCATCCTGCCTAAATTATTGGATGGTAAATTCCATTTTTAAAAAATCTTCTTTAATTCTTTCAAAGTAATCATACAAAAATATAACATAGACAATATAGGATTTGCCCTACAAATATATGTAAACTGCATATGCTATCAAGATTCCTTTAAAATTCATTAGAAGTTGGACACAGTGGTGCACATCTGTAATCCCAGCAGCTCAGGAGAATGAGGCAGGAGGATCACAAGTTCAAAGCCAGCCAGCCTCAGCAACTTAGCGAGGCCCTAAGCAACTTAATGAGATCTTGGCTCAAAATAAAAAGGGCCAGGGATGTGGCTCAGTGGTTAAGCATCTCTGGGTTCAATCCTTGGTACAAAAAAAAAAAGACATCTGAAAAGAGATGCTGCTGAGGGAAGAAATGTGAGACATTTCATAGAACTATGGTTATGAGGTCAGAGACTGAGAAAAGATCTGAAAACTACAAGTGTCCACAGTAAATGTGACCATCCAGGCCAACTGCTTCACAGTGCATAAGAGTCAAATATCAGTGATGGTTCCCGGTTGGACTCTCCCCCACTGTCTGGATCATCCATCACTATGTGATACAAATAAGCTAATTCTTAGTGACCAAATAGTTGAGTCTAGATGGCTTAGGAAAAATTCTCTGGAAATTGCTCTTTTCATGTCAATTAGCTACAAAACTGAAACAATTCCTATAATTAAAGGGCATTTAAAAAGCTATGCTTCCCTATGCCTCAGTTTCTTCCTTTTATGCAAAGGGTATAAAAATGATGCCTGCATTATGGAAGTAATATGAGGAATAAATGGGTCGAGAGTCCTTTAAAAGCAACATGTGACAAGCACCCAGTGAATGTGCACACAGGACAGAGGAACAAAAGGGCAGTCGTCAGTCTCTCTGGGGCAACCTTGGTATTGGAAGTGATCCAAAACATGCTATCTGGTATTAATTTCACTACTGAAAATGTCCTGTCCACATGACCTGGGAACCAGGGAGGCTGAACAGAACCTGATTTTCACCTCTTTTCTGACCCAAAACCATATATCCGGAAAAATAGGAAGCCTCTCTAAAGAATGAGTCCCTCTTTATTAATAGGCATGGCTCTCCTTGTCACATCCAACCCACGCCCCCAAGCCCTTGGAGCCTTAACCACAAGTGTGGTTATTTGGCTTTGCAAGTGACCACAAACACCTTCCATGGCTGGTCAGGCATCTCAGACTCTCCTGCCTCTGATCGCAATCAACGGAGACCTTCAGCTGAGCCACTTCTAAACCCTCTGCCATCACTTGAGGAGAGAATTAGGTAAGTGGCATGTAGCATCACTTTTCCTACTTTAATGTAGTGCACATCCAACACCAGATGTCTTGCCATGTGGATGTGATTTTTCTGCTCTCTCTCTCTTCTGATTTCCTAGGGGCTTCCACATGGAATCTAGAGATGTGGACATATCCATCAGATCCCATGGATGTGAGAAAAGTCCTTGCCGGAAAGAAAAGAAAGAGAAGGAGACTAACCTTGCTGGACCTTTGCTGCGTACCAGCCCCAGCTGAGCTCTTTTCTAGCATTGAACTGCCCTAATCTTCACCACACCACATTATTAAAAAATCTTAAGGTTTTGATATCATTTGCCATTTTTGCTTTCTCTAGCAAGGCTGACTTGCAGAGCAACTGTGGTGGCTTAGTCCTTACAAATACATGTAGGACCTGGAGAAGCATTTCTGCTGAGTTAGCAGGAGCTTTTGTATATCCATTCTACAGATAAAGAAACTGAGTTTCCATGAAATTAAATAACCAATGAAGGTCACACCAACACTAAGATCATGAGCCAGGAAATGAGCGGCTGCAGTTTTTGGCTTCCTGCTCTGCACTCACTCCATTGCACTCTACTGAGTGGCTATAGTTCACAAAGGAACAAAACAAAGGGCAGGACAGGAAGTGGTCGCCATAGGGGGCTGTCGCGCAGGCTAGGCAGTAGTGGTGATCTAGGTGGAGTTCTGCTCACTTTTGAAGCAGATTTGGAATTGTTTGAATTTTGCAGGTATCTGCTTCGTCCAGCATGAAGACAGATGGAGGCAGGGGCTGGGCTAGCAGCAGAGTGGCAAGAGAAAATGAGACAAAACTTCAAGAATGACTGTGAGAGGATTTTCCTTTCATCCATTGGAAGGCACAATACTTTGACAACAAAAACGAAGAATCCAAAGAGCAAAGCAAAGGCCAGGTAGCTCCCAGAGCCCTCTCCTGCTCTCGTGACAATTGACAGTCTTCTGGGCTGCCCCTGCTGCTTGCACTTGCACTTTTCTTCCCTGTGGCCCCACGGTGCCGCGTTCGACCGGCGAAAAGCGGCAATAACGACACACACAC
>PVKS010027682.1:0-27248 GCA_004027875.1 Aplodontia rufa
TAAAATAAAGTCCTAATTCCCTGTAGTTGAAGATTTAATGATATTTAATGATATTTGGGCTTTGAATCAATATGACTAGTGTCCTTATAAGAAGAGAAAGTTTGTGTCCTCTGAGGTGTAAACACAGAGGACAGCCATGTGAGAATGCGGTGAGAGACAGTCCTGTGTCAACCAAGGAGAAAGGCCTCTGAAAAAATATACCTTATAATACCATGATTCTGAAATTGTAGCCTCCAGAATTGTGAGAAAATAAATTTCCGGGGGTTAAACGACCCAATGTATGTTGTTATGGTAAACTTAGAAAATTAATCCATCCTTATGAGTATTTTCACTTTCTTTACATTCTCTTCATTAAATCATTGTGCAATAATTTTACTTTCCAGGATTAGCATTTTCCCCCCTCTTTGTCCCTGAGAAGTTCAGTTATGGGCACAGTCATTCCTCGAAACCTTGCTCAAAGGATCACCCCTGACATATGTGTACCCCTTTGGGTATTTAAATCTCAGAGTGATTAGCACTAGATTTCAATTCAAACTAAAATAATCTCTCAGTTTGCCATTTGGTCATTTAAAAACATTTAATGAGCACCTACTATGTGCCAGACTGTTATGGGTACTTGAATATTTAGAAGAAGAGGATGATTCCTCTTCAATCCAATTATTTTGCCAGATTATTTTGCAGCCATTAGACAGAAAGAGTTATATAAGGTGTCCCCCTCAAAGAATTTTGAGGACATAAAAGTAAGTAACTCCTACAAAATGTAGATATTCTTCTCTATCTTACTCAAATGGTTCTATTGTGACTACATTGGAATAGTTATATATTCTTATTTAGGGAGCAAATAGCTGGAAGACAAATCAATCAGTACTTCATTTGATCAAAATATTAATTAATGTCTCTTATGAATAACAATAAAAAATAGAAAAGCATAAAGATGTTGCCCTTGGGGAACTTACACAAACTTAGAAGAGGTGCAAGACAGAAAAATGGAAGAAATGTCATCAGGCCAGGCCTGATTAGCAGCCATGCGCATGGAATGGATGGTGGCAGAGATATTGCAGCTGGAGATTGACACAGGGGTGGGGAGCCCACATGAGGCTGCCAGTGCCAAGAAGAAGTGGGGAGGAAATAAAGGAGAGGGGGCAGAAGGAGTTGAGGAATAAGAGCTTGGGGAACTCAAGCAAAAAGTAACAGAGAGGTAACCAACCAAACAGATGGTGCTAAATATACACATGCACTTCAAAGCCCTGATGACTAATACGGAGAATGGATTTGAAGTGGGACTGACTTAAAAACAAAAGAAGGCCAGAGTGACCCGAGGTGAGAAAGAATGTTAGGTAGGGAATACACTGGTCATTGCAGCCAGAAGCAGCCCTGAAGGAAAAAATAATCGGAGGCTGAGGCTGAAAATAAAATTTCAAATAAGCATTCCTATTTGGCTTTGCTAAAGACTTGAAAGAGAAAGGGGTGGGTGGAGAGGGTTAAAAACATTACAATGTGCCAAGCAAAAGCCATCATTTGGCTTGGGAATAGTTCTTTAAAAAGATAGGATTGCAAATGGCTGGTGACTGGATCAAAGTTTAAAATTAGAAACACTTCATAGTTAACGTTCTTCACATAGTTGTAGACTACCAAAGTTGTATGGCAATTTGCTTGCCAGTTTGACATGAGGTTATAAGGAAAAAACCTTGCAGGGGATGTGTAAGTATCCCCGGGAACAGCAGAAGTTGAGTCCAGGGTACAAATCATCCCAGAGCCTACACACCACCCTGCAGAGGACAGCCCTGGCCCCCAGGAGGGGCTGGTATCCTGGGAAGACAGCCTCTCCCACTCTGCTGAGAATCAGCACTCTCCAGGAAGTCTCATTTCCAACCTTTCTTGCTTGGTCTTTTTGGCTAAACAGTGATCCCTCTTTCTTATATCCTTTGAATTCTTGTCCTGTTTTCCTCTCTATAGCCAGATGTCCTCAGTCTTTTCTTGCTCCCTTACATCTTCAGAATACACAGGGCTTTGCTTTCCTTGCAAGTAACTGCAGCCCCTGGTCCTCAGGTTTCAACAGCTAATTGGGCCGGTGACTCAGTGATCCACACACAAGTCTGCAGGCAAATGAAGCAGTGTCACTTCAGATCTCAGGCTCCAGAGTGTGCTTGTGAAATGGAAGGTAAACTTGGAAAGCCTCTTTGGAAGCACTTCATTAGAAACTCATTCTCAGCAAGCCAGACCCAGCCATGTATCCCTGCAGTATTGGACTAGATTATGATTTCCTTAGCTGAGTGTGAAAGGAAGTGGCTGGCTTGCTCTTAGCAGCTGAACGTTGTGAACCATGGGCATTTCAAGCACAAGCATGAGCCTTAGCTTGGGGAGTTGCTTACACTCAGAGGTGCTTAGGGGATACCAGATTCATATCAATCACCCCAAGTCTGCTTACCAAGTGAAATGGTGCTGAGAAGTCATGCTATTGATATGGTGTTTCTGTTTCAGTCTCATCTCTCCTGCTGCCACCATGTACCTATGATGTGAATCCACTTCAAGGAACCGCATTCCACTCAGGCTTCTGTCCACCTATAGGCTAAACACAATGGAGTTGAGGGGTTTAAGATCAGACTAGCCATTTATTAGTGAAGATTCCAAAGAAGACAGCAGAGGGAAGTGTCATACACATCAGCCTTCTAGAATGATGTCTGGTGAGTTTTGATAATGAAGTGTCACTCTATGGACAACTTATAACTACTGGCAGATAGACCTTCCAGATTTGTGGGTGGGAGAAGTCATTGTTCTAACTGTCCTTTCCTTCTTGAAGCAGAGACTAAGAGTGCTTATACGTGGCCTCTTTCCTATTCTTCAAGAGTCACTTTGTCAGAATTCTATGTCATAATAATATGTGTGAGTTTATATCAGTGAAGTCTCATGTAAGTTACTTAGTATAATGTTCTTGAGTCCAGACTTGGAGATCAGATAGACCTGGATCCCAGTCCAAAATCTGCTATGCAAATTGTAGAATTGGAAAAATTATTTAACGTTTATGAGCCTCAGATACCTCACTGTAAATTGGGCATTATAAGACTTATCATTCAGGGGTCTTACAAGGATTAAATGAGATAATGTGTGATTTTTGATACCTCATAGATGACAATATGCATCAGAGTTTATAAAACCTCTGTTGTAGTTTGGATCTGAATGTCCCCCAAAAGCCCATATGTTAAGGGCTTGGTCCCCATCATGGCACTATTGAAGGTAGTAGAGCTTTTAAGATTGGAGAACTAGACAGAGGTCTTCAGATTGCTAAGGGTGTGCTCATGGAGGGAATAGTGGGACCTCATCACCTCTCTTTGCTTCTTTTTCACTTCCTTGCCATGAAGTGAGGTTCTTCTACCATGATGTGCTGCCACAGGCCAAAAGTAAAGGGCCAACTAGTCATGGACTTAAACTTGTAAAACCATGAGCCAAAGTGAACCTTTTCTCTTTATAAGCTGATCTAGTATTTGTGATAGTGATAGAAAACTAACTTGTTTGAGCCTTGATGTCTGAGATGGTCTTTGAAAAGCAAGAAAGGAAGGGGGCAGGAAAGAGGTAGATGATTTAAGGGCCTATAGGTAGGACACCTGTATGTTTCTGCTTCCTATGCAGTTTCACTGGCCCTGTGCTCAGAAGTTCTTATGAGTCATTCCAAGGGCTTAGAGATTACCCCACAGGAGCCCATGAAGGGTCAAATCTTCTTTTGGGTGAAGATAATCCTTGATCACATATGAAGGCAATCAGAAATATTGCAAAGGACAAATAAATGATCTAGTAAATGATGGGTACAGAAATGGAGAATGGGTATAAGAAAAAAGCAATAGCTCTCTGAGGACTCAGATAAACTAGAAAAGTATGGCACCATGAATAGAAACTAGGACACCAAGGGAGATCTTCACTGCTTAAATAAGGGAGAACTGGCATTTATTTTAACTATAACTATTGCCAATTAGTAAAGTCACAAGTCAGTAATGGATGATGTTAGAGATGCACTAGACGTGAAGGTCTTTTCTTTTGCCAGGTTCTGTTCTCCGTGGTGGGCTGCTTGAAGGACTTCAATCAGCCTCTCCAGAGTTTTCCTGGGTGTCCAGTTTCTCAATAGCAATTGCTTCACTCCGCCTCCTACCTGAGTTCCTACCCTGGCATCTGCCACTACCCAGAGACTCAGAGACTCGCACACAGAGAGACAGATGTTCACACATACGCACACTACTTTCACTTTGGACCCTTCTAGATGGATTGCATTCATGTGGGCACATTATTCTGCACAATATTTGTGGGAAGCCATTTGGCATAAGATGTTTTTATATGCCTAATACTAACTTATTCATCAAACTTGCCCCCAATTCACCTTCGCATAAAATCTCTCTAAGCTTCATCTATAGCAAACACCATTTGCCTTTTCAACCCTCACAGCTGGATGCTTCATATATCATTGGAACTTAATAAATACGAATTACTTTGAATAATTGACCCCTTATCACCATTTATCAGGAACAAACTTCCCTACCTTTACCTCTTTCCTGCCACCCAGGACTGCTAATTCTCTAAGCAAGAAATGCAACGTCCCTGGAGATGATAAATCGTTGCAGACACCTCAGTCCTCACATGCCAGAGCCCTCTTTGTGAAAGTGGAGAATAGGGAAGCAGCCCATTAATTCAACAGTAATACGACATTTCCTTCTGCAATGTCCTTGATTTTATTTTGCAGTGATTCCTCTACATCACTGATTAAAGAGCTACATTTGCTGCAGGATGCTGCTATACAACTTGAGAAGGTAAAACTATTTGTCTCTTTCTTCTTGGTCCTTTCGGACTCTCTCCTTTCTCTTTGGCACTCCTGATTACCCGGAACCCTCTGCTGGGCTCCTCTACACCAGTCTGCCTAAGAGCATGCACTTGATTGATCCTGTGCCTTGCGGTGGTTCATGACAGTTGGTTTTCCAAACACTTCCACATCCAAATAGTTCCTGCCCTGCTTCATTGAAACTGAGACGGTGTCATGATCATCAACATCATTAACAGCATTTTTGTCAATCTCAGTCTTACTACAGTTATGAAAACTGAGATCCAAGTAATTTAAATCAATTAAACTTAATGCAAATCCAGATGCTTAATCCAGATTGTTTCATCATTCATTTCCTTTGTCTTTAGTGGTAGAGGAAAATACAGGTCCTTCGTATTGTCACTTTCCATTCTGCTACTCACCATAACTATTCCAATTCTCGCTGACCTTCCAGAAGTGCCTTAGATAGCTTAGAAGTGTTTGGAATAGTGCTTTGGGCATTTGTTACCAATTGAACAGGGTTGGCAAGAGAATTAACACTTAGTTTCCATTCCTAGCTAAGTAGAATTTCCCAAATGGAATTGGAAATGAAAATTTCTACAGTGCAAACGCCTTTGAAATTGCATGGAATGGCTCTTGCTTTTAGGTATATCAATGCCAAATGCAAAGGAAGTGTTTTTTTTTGAGAGAGAGAGGAGAAGGAGAGAGGGAGAGAATTAATTTTATTTAGTTCTTTAGCTGGTTGTATATGTGTGGTGCTAGGGTTCAAATTCAGGTCCTCAAACATGCCAGGCAAGCTTGATACTACCATGCCACCACTCCAGCCCCAAAGGGAGTGATTTGAACGAGCAGGTGGAAAATCCAGACTTTGCATCAATCCTCTTGACAACTTACAAATTTCTGATTTTCAGTTGAAGAAACTGAGGCTCAGCACTGAAGTTACTTTCCCATAGAGTCAATCCTGCAAAGCACATTCATGGTTAGATTAACTGAGCCAGAAGTTCGGTCATAAAACTTCCCTTACCCACCTTTTTTTAGCACTCAGAAGTAAATCTCTTTTCATCTTAAAATACGTGCATCTCAACATTAAAAGCAAAGGCCACAGGAATAATATGGGGCAGAGGAAAGAGAGAGGTAGAAGAATGATACTAGACATGGCTGTGCATGATCTTGTGCATAAGGGTTTAAAACTGGCACTAACATTTTTCCCAGTAGCTATATATATATTCAAGAATAATTCTGCATAATTATGTACAACTTAAAAGTTGTTTCTTAATTCTCCATTTCCTTGAAGATACACTTACAATACCATGCATATGTGTGCATAACAATTTTCTCTTTGCTATTCTGCAGTAAGTGGATCAGGATCAACGGTTGTGGCAGAAAGAGGTTGAAGAGAAAAGAGTATCAAAGGCTTTATCAGCCAGCCAGTATTGATTGAATACTTTCTGTGTACTTTTTATTGTTCTAGGCACTGTGGAACCACAGAGAGTGTAAGTCAGGGTCACTCCTCTCTGAGACATTATAATGAGCTTTATTTCAAAGACTTTAATATCTTATAGGGAAAAAAAAAATTTTGTCTGCCTTAGGAAAGTCATAGAATCACAAAAAGCTATGCATTGAAAGGGGTTTATATTACTTTGGGGTGCATCTCTCTCACTGATTGATTAAATAGATGAGATTGTATTATGTAGTCCCACCCACAGGGCCCATATTGCACCAATGGTCCTAGTTCTGCCATCAGGGCGACCTAGAAAACCCTTCCTCCTTTTTCTCACAAGAATGTCTGATGACCTGAGGGCAGCTGCAGTCTCTTCTCTTAGCTTCTGCTTTCCCATTCACTTTTCCTCCAGCCATTTGCGTGGTCATGTTCCAGAGCCTTTACCATCTCTCCATCAGATTCCCTCTGTTTAGCCAGAATTCTCTTAAATGTGATTGGCAGAAGCAAGCGTGGTCCTGAAGGAGTGGCTGATCTGGGCAGAAGACAAGCAACACTGATTTCCAGCTTTGGACAATGTGCTTCTTTCACCTCAGGCCAAGTTAATGTTACCACTTTAATCGCTTCACAATGCTTCTGACACCCATTAAGAGCACACTTCCTTAAGTTTCATTCGATCATTTTCCTTGGAATGGATACCAAGTGAAAGACACTTCAGGGCAATTTTTAAGCATTTTAATGGAGTTAGTCATGAGACTTGAGTGCTAATTCTGATTTCACTACTATTTGGCTTTGAAATGTTGGGGGAAGCCCCTGTCTTCTTTCTTGTCTTCAAATTAACATCCCTGTCAGATGGGGTAATTAAACTATAGGAACTTTCAAATTTCTATGCCTAAGCTATTCCATCTTCTAAGACATCAATTGATTTTTTTTTTAATTTTTGAAATTACATACACAATTTCACTTTTACCTCAGTTACATTTATCCCGTTTAGTCCAGCATGTTTGGCCCAGGATTCAAAGCTTTTAAGATCTTTCTGAATTACAATTCTATTACTGAATGCATTATAATATTTCATTGGTAACAGATCAGCCATTTAATAAGCTCTTTTAAAATATCATCCAACCAACTCCTCGCCTGACCTTGATCCTATTCTGCTTTGACTCCTCAACTCAGTCCATTCTTTGCTACCAACATTCCCAAGCTTATTAGCTAGCAATGTCTACAATCCATTCTTTGCTTTTTTGAAATTAGAGTTAAAATTATGCCTTTAGTCTCCAAACATATCTCCATTCTACTTTTCTCAGTTCCTCAGATTTTATTGATTAAAGCTTGAACATCTACAATTTTTTTATCATATGCATTGATCATTTAATTTTTGGCTGTCCAGCGTTCATCCTTTTCTTATATTTGATGAATTCCCTTATTACCCATACTATTGGTAGGTCATATTTTCTCATCTCCTGCAATGGAAGCCACAGGTGAGAACTTTCTCCTCTCCACATATTTGGCAGCCAGGGCAGAGACATGTGACTCTGGCTTGGCTGATCAGATACTTCTGCCCATATCTTTGACTTTGGAGAATATGATGCAAACATGAGGGGCTATTTGGGGTGAGCTTCTAGCAGCTGTGGTGTTTTTTCTGGACAGCCAGGGCTGTCTCCAGCTTCACGGTTCTTTAACAAATATTTCTTCCATGTCATGGATGCTGTATTTCTCACTTACTGCTGCTCAATAGTCACAAAATATTGCCATTTCCCAAGCCTCCATCTTTATCCAGTTTTATAAAGCTCCCTGTGTTTCTAAAAAATTCCTCCAATAGTTAAGATAGCCAATGATTGATGTCTAATAAATTCCTCCATAAATAACATAGCCAGAGATTGTTTACCAAGGAAAATAAACCTCTGAGAAAATGACACTGTAGACACTGCACAATAAAATCGTAGCCAAAACCTACTGCCAAGGAGATCTCTTTGTGAAGAGAATTATGGGAATAATGTACTATCTAGAAGGAACTCCCCATTTATCCACAGGAAATATGTTCCAAGAGCCCTCATGGATTCCTAAACCATAGATAATACTCAACCCCATGTATGCTGTTTTTCCTATGTATATGTACCTATCATAAAATTTAAGATATAAATTAAGCATAGTAAGAGATTAAAAATAACAAGTAATGATAAAATAGAATAAATATCATAATATGCTATAATAAAAGTTATGTGAATGTCATTGCTGTGTATCAAATATCTTACGGTACTATACTCACCCTTTTTCCTCTTGAGATGATGTGAAATGAAGATGCCTACATGGTTACAGAAGTAGGGTGAATGATGAAGGCATTCCGAGGTAGTACCAGACTGCTATCAGCCTTCTGATGATATGTCAGAAGGAGGATCATCTGCAGCAGGAGATCCTGGACATTAAGCTATGATAACGTTGATGGCTGGATGTTGCACTGTGGTTGATCAAGGACAACGAAGACTATAGAATATGACAGCATAGAAGTACTGTGTCAGCATGTCTCCTGGTCATAGAAGCCTAAACTCCTTTTGTGAGCCTTAGCCTTACTCAGACTTAGCGTTTCCACCAAAACCTGTCTCTGGCTTCTCTCTCTCTCTCTCTTTCTCTCTCTCTTTCTCACTCTTGCTCTCTCCATGTGTTTGTGAACTGTTTTCTCAATCTCATAGAAGTCTTATTATTCATTCAACATTCTTCCAGCCTCTTTCTTTGTTACTCCCTTTCTGAAGAACAAGTATGTCACAAGTATTCATTTGGTCTGGATCAAGTCTCCATTATCCTCTCCCTTTGGCAACATCAGCCAGTTGTGCGGTTATAAATGTAAAGGCCAACTCCTTCAATGTGACTCCAAAATTTAGCTCTTTGAATGTGACTTCCATCCTGAATTCCAGAGTTATGTTCCCAAATACTCAACTCACATTTCTAATTAGATATATAGTAGTCCTCTCAAAGGTAGCACACCTAAAACTATGCACATGGCCTTCCTCCCAATCCTGCTGCTATCATAGCTGCCACCCACATCATTTGTGGGTGCTTTATTCTTCCATTATCTTGGACCAGGTACCCTAGAATTATCCTTGACTGTTCTTATTCACTTAAAACTTGCATCTGATATCTCTGAAGATTTTTTTGTTATGTCTTTAAAATATATCCACAATCAAATTTATAAGCTTAATACAATACTCAATCCAAATAATGCTAGATTTATTTCAAAAGCTAAGCAAGTTGGTTATAGATTTACTTGCAAAACAAATGAGCAAGATAAACTCTTCTGAAAAGGAAGAATAATAGAAGGGTGTTAGCTCAACAAGATATTAGAACATGTCATTAAGCCTTTACAATGAAAACAATAGGAACTGGTACATGCATAGCATAAAGTACCACTAAAACAGAATAGAAAATGCAGAAACAAAGCAGATTGTACATTATATTTTTATTTGATGAATGGAACGCCTCAAATCAGTGAAACAGAGAGCAAAGTGTTTGGAGGAATCACACAAAGAAGGTAGAGAGCTCTCCACATGCCTTATTTTGTACATGTAACTTAGAACTAAGTAATATTTTATATGATTAAAATGCAACCAGAATCAAAATAGAAATAAAGCATTCCCTAAAATTCAAAAGAAAAAATGAAACCAACAAGCCTTAAAAATGTATCAAATGTGTAGCATTTTTTAACATAATCAAATACTGGTATTTCTTCAAATGGATCTGATAAAAATTAAGGTATGTGCTACATTCAAAGTACAAAATAAAAATGCAAAACCCCAAAACCTCTTTCCATAAACATATTGCTAGTGATCATATTGCTATGGTTATTCTGAAACACCTACACTTACATTCATGATGAGCCTGGAGCAAGTTACTATAAACCCAGGCAGTTTTCAATGACTGCTAAGGTAATATCAAAGGAGGCAGAAGCCAACTTGAAGATGCTCTCTTTGAACAAATATGGAACATTTTCAACATCAAAAATAGTAACTAGTCTTTCACTTCTAGGGTATGTAGCTGCTATATTTTCTCGTCTTTCTTCTGCTCAGTACAACTAAAGACCCTGGACATTATACATAAAATAAAGGTGTGACTCTAAAGATGGAGAGAAGTAGGTAACTGGGCTAATGACCTAATGGCCAAAGACATATCACTGAGGTGAAATCCTTGAGTTCTCCTTGTGCTTCATATATCCTAGATTTGTAAGCCATGAACAGTATCTTGAAAATGCCAATGGGTGCAGGAGAAAAGGCTCTTTAAAACGGGGAAAAGAGCAACTAACGAAGACAGAAAACTTTTAGGCAATAACCATTGTTCTCTAGCCAAACACCATCCTCACCCACTGCAGCAAAGATTGAGTGGAAAAATCTAGACTTCCACATTTTCTCAACAACCAGGCTAAAAACGAAGCAGAGAAAAACCAGTAGGAACCAGGGCTATTTCTCCCCCACTCCTTAAGTAGTGCCAATGGAAAGAACAGAGATCCTGACTCTCATCCTTCTTCGTAGTAATGCACCACACCCTCTTCCTACCTGATAGGGTCTATATCAGACAAGGTTGGGTAGAGATTTAGAGCTTCTGCTACCATCCAGTAATAATTATGTCATCCTTACTCATAAGGTTAGTGGAGACTACATCAAAAATACTTTTTTTGTCCTACTGTGTATGAGCAGAGAACTGTTAGGGAGGCAGAACCCTCAAATCTTCCTAGCAGTAATAAAACAGGCACAGTGGGAAACTTGGAATTCAGTGGCAGTAGTGAAGAATGGAGAGAAAATGGACTAAAAAATAGTAAAATAAGAATAAACAGTATTTCAAAGACTTGTGGTTTTTGACAATAGTGTATAAGTAATTCTATGGTAGTAGAATCATTTTTCAACAAATAGGCAATTTAAATATCCATAGGACAGAGGAACATATAAGCAAAAACAAAAACAAATATGCTGACAGGAATGTCGAGAAACTTGCCTATCACTCATGAAATGCCACAGGGCATACAAAATGGTATAGTCACACTGAACATGATTTGGTAGTTTCTTTTAAAAATTAAGAAGTAGATACCACATGAACTAGTGATTATACTCCTGGACATTTTCCTCAGAGAAATTAGCTATGTTATGCAAAAATCTATGTGCAAATGTTTATAGAAGCTTTCTTAATTAATTTCTCATAGTGGAAATAATCCAGATATCCTTCAAAACATGAATGTTTAAACAAATGTGGTATATCCATACCATGGGATATTACTCAGCAATAAGAAGTGAACCACTAATATATGGAATGACCTAGTTGAATTTCCAGAGAACTATGCTAACATGAGAACAGTCCATCTCCAAAGGTGACCTATCACATCCATTTATATGGTAGTCTTGACCTGATAAATCATAGAAAGACTAGAGTGATGGTTTCTGGGTATGTTAGTTTTCTGTCACTGTGACAAAGTATTGAGTCAGTCAATGTATAAAGGAAAATATTTATTTTGGTTTCCAGCTTCAGAAGTTTCAGTCTACAGTCTGAAACAGGCCCCATTGCTTTGGGCCCATTGCGGAGAAGGTCTATTCACCTTATGGCATCTGGGAAAGAGAGGGAAGAGAGAGAGAGAGAGAGAGAGGGAGAAGTGGCTCAAGTCCCAATATCCTCTTCAAGGGCATGTCCCCTGTGACTTAACTTCCTTCCACTAGGGACTGCTTCCTAAAGTTTCCACCATCTTCCAACAGTGTCACAGGTGATAATCAAATCTTTAACATACAGGTCTTTGGGGGATATTTAAAATCCAAACCATAGCACCAGGGGTTAAGGAGGGAATGGGGGCAGGAGGCAAGTGGATATGACTATATCAGGGAAGCATCCATATGGCTATGGAGAGATTGTGTATGTTACTGCATCAATGCCAAAGTCCTGGCTGAGGTACACTCCTACAGATGTAGGATGTCATCTCTGAAGATAACTGGGTGAGTGGCATATGGCATCACTACTATTTCTTTAGACTGCGTGTAAAGATACAATTGTCACAAAGGAGTTTAATTTAGGAAGAATAACTAGGACAATGCCTTGAAATTCATGAAATGTTTTAAATCTGTGAGTTCACAATGGTACAAAAGCAAAAATCACATTGGTAATCTTTGGAGAATGATAGAAAGGCAACCTGTTTTTCTGAAAAGTAGTTGAATAAGCTGCATAAATGTGTTTCCATCTTTCCTGTTTAAATGATACCTCAAGGGAACTGAACATTTGATGGGGAATTTTTGTGTGTGTGTGTTTAGGATTTTATAGTAAATGAGCAAAAAAGGAATAATACCATTGCAATATCATTGGTTTGCAATGCCACATGAAATAATGGATTAATGTAGTGCTCTTTGGTGTCTTCCAAGAACAAAAGGTGAAAAGCTAAACAGTTATTCATGATAAACCAGGGTGACCACATTTGAATCCAATGTGGTTACTATTTACATAACAAAAAGGAAAAGGCAGATTTATGGGTTTTTCAATACATATATATATGTATATATATATGTATATATATATATATTCTTTCCAAAAAAGATTAATAATAAATGGAATCTGACCAAGGATATAGATCTAACTGCCAATTTATGTTGTGACATTTAAGGGGCACAGAAATATTTTAAACACTCCATGGGATGCATTCTACAGAAAATTTGGAATGTGAGAAAATAGTACTAAAAGTAAATGTAAGGAAAATTAAGGGGGCAAGTGAAATATCTAGGTTACAAAATTTTAGGAGATGTGAAAGAAATGCTGTACATGTGCCTTTTTGAATACTGATCCCCAAAAGAACATTGTAAAAACATAAATTATTAGACAATAGAGCAATTTTGAATGCTGATTAGATATTCGATGCTGGTACATTATCACTAAGTTTTTCAGATGTAAAAACGGCAACTTTTAGAGATCCATACTGAATTATTTAAGGACTAGTATTTGCTTTTCACAAGTCTGTTGGGAGTTGGGGGAGAATGAGTATAGAAACAACAAAATGTGCCAGGAGCTGAAGTTTTTTTTGATGGTTCCTCAATCCACTTTTGTGTTCCTATTTCATCTTTGAGATTTTTCATAATAAAATATTTAAAATATGTCCAGAAGGTTTTCTTTCTCACTTCCTTTACTGCTAACCTCCTGGTCCAATCTGCCTCATTTCTGAATTGAAGCATTGTTGTATAACCTCAGCTGATCACCTGGCTTCAACTTTGTCCTTCTTCCGTCTCTTTCCAACACAAGAGACAGGCTAATCCCCTTAACACCTAGATCAGATCATTGGTTTCTCCGCTCTGTGTCTCTGTCACCAGGAGTAGAAGGGAAGGTGTTTACCCCAGCCTGCAGGGACTCCACACTGTCCACTGCTGGTGGTTGGTGCCCGCTGACCTCCTGCAGGAGTGTGCACTCATATAATGTGACCTCAGTGATCCAGCCCACCTCCTTCCCATCTGGTATTACAGTCCCACGTTTGCAATATTTGTTTCAGCCTTTCCAGCTTGCATATTACTCTCTCTGATTAGAGAAAAGGTAAGAAGAAAATATACCAGCCACATGTAAGCTGGATGCCTAGAGCTTCCTTGTTCAACTGCTCAATTCAGAAGAAGTTTCAAAGTTTCTGTTGGCTGCATGTAGCATTTTGGGGAGCATCAGTTTGCTGTAGTTCAGCCCCACACTCCAAGGCATCCTATGGATTTTGTCACACAAGTGCTATATGTTTCTCTTTGCTCACATACCCTTCCATAGATGATTTTGTCCTTGGCCTTCTGCAATCTGGGCTTGTCACTTTCTGTGAAATGAGACATCTTAATTTAACAGCATTTCCTTATCTCTAATTATATCATCATAATTTCACTTCTCAGAAGTCCCTATCCAAAATCAACAAGGTAGTCTCTTATATTCTCTGACTATGGAAACCTAAGACAAGGAATTTAGGTTTTTTGTTTGTTTGTTTCTTGTGTGTGTGTGTGTGTTTGAATAGCCACTATGTGCCAGGCACTGTAGTAGATTTCTCACAAGCATCATTTCATTTAGTTCTAAAAACAGTTTTAATAATGAATACATGCGTTTGTACCTTCTTTCAAAACAAGAAAATGAAATCCCTGTTTGGTAAGTGAGTAAAGGTCATGTATAGACCAAATAGTGGAATCAGAATTCAAATTCAAATCTCAGCTCCAAGTTGTAAACCATTAGGTGATAGGCTGCCAAAATCTATTTCCTTTCTAATATTAAAATAGATGAGAGTTCTTGGCCACTTTCATCCTGGATCATTTTTTTCTGCATCATCAGAAAGTTTCCCCCTCACTTAGTCTAGAAATCATAATTCCTTTGTTTCCCCCAATCCCACCATTTCCTTGCTTCTTCAGACAGCATAAGCCAATCAATGAAAGATGTGAGAGACTTACATCTTAACCCCACTTTTAGCATAATTGGGCTTCTAGCAGTTCTTGGATGGTTGAAATTACTCCTTACATTTCCATGACCACTTGCAGTGTATATTGAGAGGGAATCAGGCATGTCTTTAGCGTGTGTAGTAATCCATAGTGTTTCCATGGTCTGTCCCCTATAGAAAAATAGATCTGAACACTTTTCACTGGGCAGCCCTCTCTGTTCTGTCAATCTCCATTCTGTATCATATTCCTCAGGTGCCTACTCTTACCACCTCTTAAATTAGATTGTATTCTCTATTCTCAATTAATTTTAATTTTAGAACTGATTACAATGTACGCTGCCATTAGAGTTATGTAACAGAAAGAGCACTGAGGTCAGGAAATCTGGGTTCAATGGTGATACCCACAGTTTATTGAGCACATTCAGCACACATTCACAACTCTGAGTAGTTTTCATCAATTACATTATTTGAACCACACAGCAACCTATTATAGGCAAAGAAATGGATGATTAAAGGAGTTAGGTAAAATTCCCCAAGAGTAGTATAGGTAAGGTTGATTCCCTGTGGTCTGAAACCAAATGCCCCATTCTGAACCACTGTTCAGCTCCATACTTCTCAGCTCAATTATTACTAACCTGTGCCCTGGGGAAAGTCTCTTAGCTTCTTTGATGCTCTATAAATGAAGATAATAATCTTCAGTGAACATGAAAACTTCCAGTACACTGAAAATTCTTTATAAGCATAATGAATTACCATTGCATAAAATTGGCAGTACCAATGACAACAATAGCAATGCTTATTTGAGATATTATTATGTGCCATCATTATCTTGAGCATTTTATAACTCATTTAATTATCACACAGACTGTATGGAGAGGATGGCATTTTTCTTACAGTTTTAGAGACAAGAAATATACACGGAATATGTAATACATTAATAGAGTTAATATACTATATAAAACTGCACATAGAAATATACTTATTTTCTGGATGTCATATTTCTGATTATAAGATTTTAGGGACACATTTTATATTATTTAGTTAAAATCTTGTAAGGTTGTTCAAAAATAAAAAATTTAAAATAAAAAGAAGATTTTAGGGATCCTCTAGTGGATGCAAATAGTGTTGGCTCTTTCTTCACACTTGGATGATACCTGACTGTCATCATTTCATTTTTTCCAAGTGGGTCATAGGAGCAGGTGAGAGAGAGTGGCAGATGCCTCTTTCTCTAACCACCTGCCAATCCACAAAGCACTGTATGACCACACACAATTGTCTCTTAAAGAAGTGGATGCATGCACTGTCATCTCTCCAGGAACTTTTTCAGCCATTGTCAGAATTCACTTTTGGTGACAAGATATAATGGACTCAGAGTTTCATTAAATAGCAGCACACTCTGTGAAAATGTGCAGTCCTTTGTTGGAGCAAGAGAGGTCTCAGACAGGAGGCAGGATTTGCTTGGTCAATGAAATAATTAGAGGACTTTCAGAATCAAGACCTTGGCTCTAGCTTTTTTTCCCTCTGTGCTCTCCAGAAATGCCTGTGAAGCCTCGGCTTTAAAGGATGGGCAGAAAGGGTGGGCTAGGGGCACAGCCTATGCAAGCAGGAATCCAGTCTTCAACAGAAGGCTTCCTGGGCACCTGGAGAAAAGGCATGGCTTAGGGTCAGTAGAATGGATAGTTAAGAGTAGGGCACCTTCTCTCTATCCTCTTAAAGTACAGATAGCAAGAGATGATTCTAATTTTCCACTGAGTTCTGATAATACCTGGTCTCTTGGAGGCAGGGAGGTAAGAAGGTAGAGGAAGTCTGAAGTGAATATGGAGAAGTTATAAAGCACAGTTATAAAATACGTGTGTGTGTGCCATAGAAAGGGGTCATTTTCTCACTGTGAAGGAAACACGTAGTAGCACCTTCTTCTTAGATTTTGGATGTGACTGTTCTGCACCTACTAATGCCTACTCATTCCTTTGAGTTACTCCATAACTCAAAAATGTTTCCTCAAATCTTCTGTCTGAACTCTTTCCTGAGTCCTAGCTCCTGGCTTTGAGCTCCTCTCCCATGCTTTCTGTATCTTGAACAAATATTGATTACAGTATTCTTCACCTATAGCTCCACTAGACTTTTACCTGCTCATTGCATTCTTAGAGCTGTGAAATCCTGAATGACTTAGAATCACCCTTTCCTCTGTACTTTAAGAACTCACCATGCCTAGAACCTAATAGATGTGTCAGTTGATTGAGTTTAATGAACACTCAATCTGAAAGTTCCTTGGATATCAATAGCTTGTGGATCTTAGATAAGATCATTTTTATAAATTTAAATTTAGATCCGTACACACTACAAAAGTGCAGGTCTGGGGTTTCACCTTTCTCTTGATACCTTCTGGAAGGCTCTCAAGTTGTAACCGTGTTGCTGCCTGCAGGATTTCGCCCTTGTCCATTACCTCTGTGCTTTCTTCAGGCTGGGAGTGGAAGCTCAGGTTTGTGTTGGCTGCTGATGACAGCAGGGGAGGAAACAGAGAAGCAGAGTCTAAGTTAACTCTGCTTGCTCCCTTTCACTCTTCCCTCCATTTCATTCCTTCTCCCTGCTGCTGTGTGGTGCAGGCTCAGGTCTTCATCCGGCCCATGCTGAACGTGTGGATGGAAGAGCAGAGTGTCCACTAGTCCTGCATTGCACCATTTTGCTCTGTTTTGTTGACATCAATTGAGGGCAACAGAGGTTCAGCTCCATGCTGGGCCCCAGGGACATCCATGGTGGTGGGAGCAGGAAGTAGGACTCTGATCTGCTTTGATGTGGGGTGGGCTCTGCTTTCCTGTGGACCCTGCTGACTTTACATGAAGGGGGTTGATGTGCCTCCTGTTTATCTGGGAATGGAAAGGAGGCCCTGCTCCTCTTAGTCCTGCTGAGGGATTGCAGTTGATTATTGGAGCTTGACTTGAGCAGAAAAGGATCTCTGCTATTGGAGTACCCTTTGGCTGGAAAAGCCCTTTTCTTGAAGCTTTTCATCTGTGGCTTTGGGTGATTTGGGGTTGGAGGATTTTATGGTGCCTTGTCTAGGCTGAAACGAGGCAATGAAGGAAACCAGGGGACTCTCCTCTGTGTTGTTCCTAAAGTCCTGTGGTCCCAGGCAACCTGCCTTCCCCTTGGACCCTCATAGGTTTCCATGTTTTTTGGGTGTGTTATGATTTTTGGGTTATGAACAGGAAGAGCTGGAGGAGTGGAGCTACCTTATCTTGGCCAGAACCCATGTTCCCCCATGCTTAATGAATGAGATAAAACTTGAAGTCATGGCTCAACCTCAGGCAGCATGAGCAACAAATGTCAGCCCAGTTTGCCTTCATCCCTGAGCATTAGGTCTATGGTCCTAGCACCACACAAGAGCTTGTGGGCAGGGTCTGGGTCTTATTCATTTCTGGATTCTTCATGTCTGCCACTGTGCTAGGGAGGCCTAAGACAGTGATCATGAATGAATAAAAGTAAGACTTTGGACTTTGATAGCTATGGAACAGAAGGCTGTATGTTTGCTACATTTCCTGATGTGATCCTCTATTAAGAATGTGGTTGGATTCTAATCTTGTTAGCTCACTAGTAGATGTGCTATGTAGGGGCACAGGTCTGCAGCTCCTGAAGGTGACTTAGGACTCAAGCCCACACACACTCTAGGTGTCTCCAGGCTGTAGCAGAACCTCCTCTCCTGCCATGCACTCCTCCAGAGATGTACTTAACTCATCAGGGCAAAGCAGCTTGACCTAGTCTGCCTGGTTATTATCCACATGAGGATAGTGGAGTCACCTCTAATGTCAGTGGTTCTGCAGGGATCTGGATGGCAATTTGCTAGCAGGGGGTTCCTGGTAGTGGTTTTACAGTGGACTGTGGACATATTTAAGGAGATGCATTCCTAAGAGAGAGGAGACAGGAAAGGAGAGAACCAGAGTGGAGAGGGGAGAGGAAAGCAGAGAATGATGGAGAGATAGTGACTGAATGGCAGAGGAGTAGAGTAGGGACAAAAGTGGCACAGAATGCACATATTTCATTCTACCTTGTATCCAGTGTGCTTTCCATCTTGCTCTGCAGTACTTTTCTCCTCTTCAGCATGAAAAGCATCTGCCTACCCAGGAATAAACCACCGAAGCCTAAAATGTTATTAATTGTAGGAATATTGATGGAAATGCAGCATTCCAGAAGCGTAGTGAGCAGAGAGTGGTGCTGTCTACCCAAAGGAGCTGCTAGATAGCAAAGGGATAGGCAGAGGGAAGGAGGTCCAGCAATCTGCATGCTGATACATCTGAGACTTGAGTGACAATGTTTGCTCCTCACTACTTGTGTCAGTAAAGCTATTGTTGATATCAAACAGGCAAGATATAGAAAGGAAAATGGAAGTTAGAGAAGACTTGGTTTCACCTGGTAACAATAATCAAATTTAATAAAAATGAATTGCTTTAGAATTAATAAGAATTAATAAATTCTAATTAGTTTTGAGTCTGATCCTTGGGACTCTGGGATGGCACTCAGGAAGCTCAGTTTTTCTCTCTAGGAAATTAGCATCTTTCTTAACTGCTGCTGTGTACAGAACTCTAAGCCCAGTTCTGGACATAGACACATGCAGCCCCTTCGGGTTTCTCTTTCTTTACGTCCACTGCTCCCTGCAAACTCCCAAGGAGGAATTTCTCAGTATTCTTCACACAGTTCTCTGAACTCCAGGAAATTTCATGTGGCTATATACCATCTGACATAATTTCCTAAATATGTTATGCAGTGTCCAAAGGGTTTCACATGGTGCAGTGTCCAGTCCAGAGCGGGGTTCATTGGGTGCTCAGTGAATGTGGGCCAAGGACTGATTTTTGCTCAGTCTTTATCTCGATGTCGCTGCTTCCATCCTGCAGTAACTGTGCATTGTCTGTTCTTTATGGGGCTGGATGGGCTTGCGTTTCCAGAAGGATGGTAGCAGGAAATTAAACCTGTCACCAATCACTACAGCTTGCAGCTTGTCCTTGATAAACATAGAGTGGTTCATGGTTTTACTAAGCAAGAGAGATGAATGCAGCAGCCAGACATTGGGAAACCTCTGAGAATTTCTGGTAGTTTGACAAGGGTCAATTCGTGGTGAGCTATATCCTGGCAGTTCTAGGAATTGAGAGCTTCCACTCCAGAGGGGACACCTCTGGTTGACAAGCAAGGCCCTTTCTGGTTACATCAAGACTCACTTCATCTCTAATAAGAATAACAAGTGGTAGTGTAATTATTTATAATTATTGCTAGTGTAGGCAATATTTATTCAACATCTATTATTTTCAAGGTACTGAGTTCCTCTCTTTTTATTTTCCTAGCTTTATTAAGATAGAGCTAATAGTTTCATCTATTTAATGTCTTAGCTTTTTTCACACCACAAATGCATGAATTGTGATTCCCTCTGTATGAATGATGAAATAAAATCTCAGTAAATGTAAGCAATTAGCACAAAAGTGACACTAGAAGTAACAGTGTGGCCACCATCAATCTTTAAATTATTTCCTTCTCATGCCCATATTGTTGGGGACACTAGAAAATAGGAAAATTCAAGATAGCTAAGTTGACACTAGGGGAATTTTCTTAAGGGAGGTTACATCAGAGGGTTGTAACACTTTATGGAGCTTCAGGAGGCCACTGTCACCCCTGTATAGTATGCAAGTGACACAGAATAACCATGGTAGAGGCTGCACTTCTGCTCTGCAAGCTAGCTTGTTTTGTTGTTGTTTATTATTGTTTTTAACATACAATCATCCTTGGTATGTATAGGGCATTAGATTCAGGATCCCCATGGGTACTAAGATCTATGGATGCTCAAGTTCTTTATGTAAAATGTCATAGTATTTACATACAAAGTATGCAGTTCTCCATTATGCTGTAAACCATCTGTAGAAATACTCATGATATCAAATGCAGTGTAAATGCTATGTGTTATGGTTTAGATATGAGGTCTTACCCAAAAGCTCATGTCTGAGACACTGAAAGAATATTTACTGTGGAATGATTGGATCATGAGATCTGCAACTGGATTGGTGGATTAATCCCCTTGGGTTTCTGGGTGATAGCTGTAGGCAGGTAAGGTGTGGATGGAGTGGGTGGTTAAGCAAGGGTGTCCCTGTGGCCTTTGTATTTTGTCCCTGGTGAGCAGAGCTCTGCTTCCTGGTGATGTCTTCAGCTGTTCTCCTCGACCATGCTCTTTCACCATGATGTTCCACTTCAACTCGAGCCCAGAGCTGTGGAGTCAGCCAACCATAGACTGAGCCTCTGAAATAGTGAGACAAAGTAAACTAAAGGAGGAATCATCTATGTTGTTTTTGTCAGGTTTTTTGGTCACAGAGTTGAAAAAGCTGACTAAAACTCTGTCAATAGTTGTTACATTACATTGTCTAGGGAATAATGACAAGATGAACATTCGGAGATATTCAGTGTATATGAAATTTGTGGTTTCTAAATTTTTTTTTTGTTTTTTGCTTTTCTTTTTTTAAATGACTCTTTAAAGATATACGTGACATTAGAATATGCAACCTAATTAAAATGCAAGATATATAACTTGTTTTAATCAGTCCCCAGTATTTTCCCTTCCTCTCCCATCCTCCCACCCCCTGTTCTTTTACATATATATAGAATATACTTTAACATAATTATAAAAGCTTAGAGTATACCTTGTTCTAACGCAGTTCCCTGTATTTCCCCTTCCTTTACCTTCCTCCCTCTCCCTTTGCTGTGGTTGGTTGGATCCTCAGATTTGGAACCCATCATTTAGAGGGCCAACTGTACATTATTTTGGTAAACAGAATCTACGTTTTGAAGAGGTGTGAAAATTCTTCATGTCACTGACAGAGAATGCTAGATTTGGTGAGGTTACATGAAAAGTCTCAGCTAGGCTGTGAACATAGCCACAGACCTGGACTCTGTGCCCAGTGCTCACCCCAGGCCAGCTACAGAAACAGGCAAGTATATGCCCATGCGAGGGTTCTGCATCCATGAGAACTGAAATTCCTAAGGAAGGTTGCTCTGATTTTGTCTCTTCCTCCTTGCGTGGCCATCTCTAGCTTCATTTCCTTTGTTCCTCCTTTAATTTCCTCCAGTGGCAGAACCATCATAAGCAATCCGGTGCTTCTGCTTCCCCACCCCCCTACGTACCAGCAAGGTTACCCTGGGTGGTGCTGCTCACTTTCTTTCTGTCTGAGAGTGTTTGGCTCTTCTCACTTGCCAGGAAGGTAGGACAGCCAGGGAGTGTGATTAGTCAACTTCCGGTTGGAGTGGACAGGCCTCATGGAAGGCTCAAAGGCAGTGCATTTTAGCTGGTTTGTTCAATCCTGGAAAACAAAACAATGGGCTGACATAAGAATTAGATGAATTGTGAATTTTTCAAGCCTAGAAGGTATTTCAGGTCACACAGTGCATCCTAATAGGCCAAAGCCATCATAGAGCTTCCCAAACAGTATCTGGCAAGTTGGATAATGTCACAAAATAAACACAAGGGGGAAATTCAGAGATTTGCCATTCAACAAGTGCTTGCTCTGTTCCTGGTCCTATGCTACAATAGTCATTTAAGGGTCTGGGGAAGAGTGGAGTTTCTGAGACAATAACAGAAATCTGTAGAAAGGTAGTGTCATAGTCCATTCTCTATTGGTGGATCTGAACAGCACAAACTAGGTGATTTATAAAGAAAAGAGATTAATTTATTTTATGGTTCTGGAAGCTGAGAAGTACAAGATGATGGCACGGTATCTGGAGAGTTTTATCTTGCTGTGTTAGAATATGGCAGAGGGTGTTGCATGGTGAGCTGGAGAAAGCATGCTAGCATGAGTCTGGCTCCCTCTACTTAAATAGCCACCAATGCCATCACAAGATCCCATTCTAATTGTCTCAGCTAATCTTAATTACTTCCAAGGCCCTTCCTCCATATAGCATTGACATCTGAATTTGGGGATTAAATTTTCAACACATTAAATTTGGGGGGCACATTTATACCAGGTAGATAATGAAATTATATGATAACCAATAAATAATAGCATAATGCTCCCTAGATAAATTCAATTCCCCAATAAGATAACTACTATACTGACCACCAAAATAGAACCTAATTAAAAGAACTGTTTGGATAATAAAACATATACACATATATGTACACACATACGTGTACATGCACAGAATATACACACATACAGCAATCTGAGAATACATAAATACCTACATGTTATACATGTATGTGTACCTAATATACACATGTATGCATGCATGTGAACACTTGTACAAACACATGCTTACACATAGGCATACACACTGAGACCCACACAGATACATGCATATAGACACACACACACATATATACACAGTTCCACAAGGCTGGTTTGTCTATATTTCCCTAAAAAGGGGGCTGTTGCATTATATGGAAATAGTACCAACACTGGTATATATTGGGCCCTTGGTAAATATTTGGTAAATAAATGAGTGAAACCCCACTAATGGTGCATTAGGAGGAACACTGCTAAGTAATACCTGTATTTGGGATACATGATGGTTATTGGTATAGATCATCTCACCATTGAAATGGTCATGGTATATATTTTTCTTTGTGTTGACAAAAAATGGTAATTGTAAGCAATAAATCTCGGTTGATGTTTCAGAATTTCAAAATTCATATGGCTGGATTTGCATACTTTTGCAAGTTCCAACATATGTCTGAGGGAGATAATTTTCCTCTTTATGAGCTTCAGTGGGCACATGCCATTCTGATCTCCCCTTAATGTTATAATTATGATAAGGTCCCAGAACAAAAATTGGGTAACCAGAAATGAGTTAATATGAGAAGAGGCATCAAAGAAACAAGAGAAATGAGCATATGCACACCAAACAGATGCCAGTGCATGCACACAACATGCAAACCTTTCCTAGCAGGAAGCTGGGATTGGAGAGATTTTGCTCATCTTCATGGGTATTTACTATGCTTTCTAGATGAGAAATCATTAAACCTCGTGGCATCCCTGTCAACAGTCAATATTAGCATCATTTCATAGGTGAAGAGACAAAGATTCAGAGAGAATAATAATCTTCCTTAAATCACAGCTAGTTTTCCATCAGATCAAAAATTAGAATCAGTCCTCCTGTTCTCTGCCTTGCTGACTTTCCACAGAGGGTACGATGTGTCTAGGTTTGCGTTTGTATATTTCAGGAGCAGCAATTCTACACGGTGCCTTTAAGCCAGCTCACCTCTTTCTCAGTGGTATTGTTACATGTGCATTTACATTGCATCTCCTATACTCTATGTTTTTGCGCTAAGGAACTTCTGCATTCTGCTTCCCTTCCTTTGCTCAGAAATAGTAGTGGTATTCAGTAAACAGTTTGAATGAATGAATGAATTAGCCAATAGGGAAATTTTTGGTAATGCGTGGGTGCAATTTCTTTCAATTGAGATGAGAAGGTCAATTATTTTCCTGGGAACTTCATATTAAAAAAAAAAAGTATTGGAGCAGAAGACAGCAAGGCATTTTGTAGAAGGTGGGCACCAGGAAGATCTGGAATTTGGCTTAGGAATGGGATGAAGCAAAATGGGGTGGGCTTTGAAGTAGAAAATTCATCTTTCATAAATGTGACAGGAAAGTCTGTGCTCTCTCACTCTCTTTCTCTTTCTCATTTTCCTCTCCATCTCCACATTAGAGAAGATTTGAGCACTTGTTTGATTCCATGGTCTTCTTCCTGCTACTTGGACAACTGGGGTCAAATAACATGTAAGATCCCTTAAGCATTCTGAGAATAGCTAAGCAAGACTCAGGAGAACTACAGAAGAATACAGGAAGTGGACATTACTATTATACTATGATATCAGCTATTAATTTTAGCAAAATTCTCTATTGAAGCACCCACTTAAGTTCATTATATTCGTAGGAGAATTTGGCCTCAATGTCCCAATGTTCAAACAACATGTGTCAATCAACAAGCAATTTCTAATGAAATGAATTACTCAATGTTTTTGGGTCCAGAGCTAAGTGATCTATCGAAGTAACCAAAATAATTAGATCATTTATCTATAAAAAATTTTTCACTGAGAGTGGTGAAGCATACCTGTAATCCCATGCATGACTCAGGAGACTGAAACAGAAGGATCACAAGTTCAAAGCCAAACTTAGCAACTTATTGAGGCTCTAAGCTTCTTGGTGAGATACTGTCTCAAAATTTAAAAAAATAAAATAAAAACAGGATAGGGATGTGGTTCAGTGCTTGATCATCTCTGGGTTCAATACCCAGTGGCAAAAAAAAAACAAAAAACAAAAAACAAAAACAAAACAAAAAAAACCCTTTTATTTTCAAGAAATGACATTAAATACAAAATCACATATTGTCAACTTACCCAAAACTCCACTAGACACTCAGGCTATGATAATTAGGGATGTTGTTATTCTATATACTGCTTTGAACAAATTAATCATTACTGGTGATCAGATTTTATCTTTCTTTATTAATTTTTTTTGTTTTTTATATCTTTCTTTATTTTGACAAAGATATTTTCCTTTCTTTGAACGATTGATTTAAATAGGACTTTACCTGTGCAACAGATTGAAAGTATATGAAATATAGGAGTAAAATGAAGCTAATATCTGGCATCTAGTGCCCAACAATGTTGTGCAGCACTTTGCACATCATCTCTAATCCACATCATGACAGGAGAGTCCTTATCCACATTTCATAGACAAGAAAATCATATACAGAAGAAGCTGGGTACCATCATTAAGATCACATATATAGAATGGGATGGATGGAGCTGGAATGAAAACTCAGGGTTTTCCCAATCTAAACTACATAAATGTCACTGTTGTCCCTTGGGAATGGTGTCAATCAATAATGGTCCCTTGCAGATAATGAGCTTGAAACTATTCTCTCCTCACCCATGTTTGGCTGTAAAGGAGTTGGGGTTAAGTTGACATCCTGATGCATGCATCAGCCCTATCTTTGAGGAACTTGTCCTGTCCTAGATGGGGTGGTAGAAAAGCATCCTAGCCAGCTGCTTTCACTGTGTGGGAGGCCTTATTGTCAATGTCCTCAGGATTTGGGGTGCTCAGGAAAATGAAGTAATAGACAGGAAGTGAGAGAGGTCAATGAGGCTTCTATAGCAGATAAGTCTCATGTAAATAGGAAGAGATGGGTAAGATTAGGAAGTCAGCCATGGGGGAAAAGACACTTCAGTCCAAGGAAATAATATATGCACAATGTGGAGATGCAAGAGTGTCTGGCATATTGCAAAATGACAGCAGCTTGATGGAGCTGGCCCAAGGGTGCATGGTAAAACTGGGGAAAGATGACAAGTGAGAGAAACCTCAAGGGGCCAGAGAGACAGAGGCCAGAAAACAGCATCCTTGTTTTCAATGAAAAGCAGCCCGCTTTCCCTCTGTAGGTGGGGATGGTGCAGACTTCATACAGCTCTTTTCCCCCATGCACACCTTCCAGTGAATGTAAATTAATATTACCAAATACCCTTTCTTTTAAAGACCTTCTTTCTGGCATGATAACTAAAAAGGACACCTGTATGAAGGAGGAGCAAATTGATTTTGGAACCATGTGCCTGTCTGCCCAAACCAGAAAAGCAAGCCTTCTCCCCTCCAAATGATACACCTTTTCTAAAAGCTGTCTAGTGACAGCTCTGACAGCCCCTCCATCACCACAATGGCATTCCAGGTACGGGGAGTGAGCAATGAGAGGAACCTGCACTGAAGACAGAAACACACACACACCCAGGGAAGGTAAATGATTGTACACAGGACATTTATCTCTGAGGTTGTTCCCCCAGCAAAACCAATTACTGGCCTTTTCCTTGTGAACGTGTGCAGAGTATCAACTTGTTGGGGGCTGGAGTGAAAAGATGCTAGGATGCATCTTTGTGATATTCATGAGTCTGCTGAGAGTTCCCAAGGAAAGAATTCAGTATTTCTGGGTTACTGAAGGTGGGGAGGGTTTAAAGCACCTTTAAGATACACACTAAGGAACAGGGTTTTGAAGTGGCACTTTCATACATGCACACTGGGGAACAGCAGCTGGAGGTTGGAGTCATTCTGGGAAAGGAGGGATAGCTGATCATATGAATACAAAGTCTGCAAAAGGGCAAAGTCACTGTCCTTTAGGGAAAAATGCAAGAGGTCTTTCTGCTGTGCTCACAGGCAGGTAGGGGATATCTACTTATCACAAGTCACCATGGCCAATTGGGAAGCAGATCCAGATGTTGTATAGAGAGATAGAGGGCTACTCAACAGCCCTTCCAGAAAGTATGTTACCAAAAATATCTTCATTAGCTGTTTAAAAAATCACCCCTTACCTGCACCATCAAGGGGAACTGGTAGGCTCATGGAAGCAGATCCGATACTGTGTCTTCACATTACCTGATTATTTTGAATGTCACGTGTCCAGGCCTGGCCAGAATTATAGGAATCTGGTATCAGTGATTCATACCTGCTCCACCCCCATTTGCTGCTGCCCTTCCCCATCTCCCTCAGGTTTCTCTATGCAATCATCTCCTCCTCTCCCTTCAGGGATTCTGCTCTTGGTCGTGCAGATTCTGTGCAGCATTAAGATATCAGCCAAGGAGATCCATGTCCCTGGGCATACTGTGC
>PVKS010027683.1:0-27230 GCA_004027875.1 Aplodontia rufa
TCATTGGCTTGATCAATGTCCTCTGGTGAGAAGTCTCTATTTAGCTCTTTGGGATATTCTGTACTTAATGTGGATACTGAGAAATATTTTTCTCTGACAAAAGTTATAAACCTTATTTTAATAATAAGATTAATAACACTAAATAACAACCATCAAATTTTCATTTTATTTATAATCTTTGAAATTCTGCTGTCTAGAAAATATTATTTTAAGAAGTGAAGCATATAGATTTGTTGCATACTATAAGAGTAATTATGTTCTGTGTTACGAACTGCATTCCTAACATTAAATATAGATTTTATCCAATTCACACTATTGAATATAAAAGTAAATATTATAAGAATTACACATTGGCTAAGCAATTAGTGTATATTTGGAGTTGCAGGTAGGTGTTTAAGTTTTCTATATCTTCCTTGATCTATGTGTCCAGAAACTCGTCAAGGTCTTCTAGGTTTTCCAGTTTATTGGAGTATACATTTTCAAAATAGGTTCTGATGCTACTCTGGATTTCAGAAGGACAATTGGTAGCATATCTTTATTCATCTCTAGTGTTACTGATTTGGGTCTTCTCTCCCTTTCTTTTGGTTAGTTTGTTTAGGGTTTGTCAATCTGATTTATCTTTTTTAATGACCAACTCTTCCTTGCATTGATCCTGTGTATTGCTTTTCAATTCTCAATTCCATTAATTTCAGCTCTGATTTTAATGATTTCCTGTCCTCTACTGTCCTTTTCCTGTCCTCTACAGAGGTTGAATGATCTGTGTAAACGGTTCTTTGTGGCTTTTTCAGTCTCTTTGGTTCAGGTAGCTGCATATATATATATATATATATATAATTTTGTCAGCTGTTGGTAACTTTTTTTCATTAAGAATTTTTTATTTATTTTTATTTTATTTTCTCTTTTTTCCTGTTATTAACATGTATGTGAGTGCCAACTGGAAAAGCTGATTGGTTCATGGACGTATAAAAAACCTAGCTGTTTTTGTTTCCGAGTTCTTTTGTTTTTTGGAAAGTTTTCTTTTTTTCTTTTTTTTTTTCTTATTAGAAGTATATAGAGATGTAGTTGAGGGGGAAACATTATCAAAACTGTAGCAATCAATATATATAAACTTTGTTATCCCGTGGTAATGCCAAAGCATACATAAACCACCTTGGGTTTCACCTGTTGCAGTTCCCCCCAGAAGAACTCATGTGTTAAATGGGTAGTTCATGGAGGAATGACATCGGCTTCTGGGATGGTTCCCCCATCTTCCCAATCTCCAGACTCCTATGAGTTCTTCATACACCCTCCCCCTCCCCCTCCCTACACCTCCAAGTATCCTAGAGAGCCATCCCCCTATTACTCTGAAAGTCATTCTATTTGAAGTTTTGTTAGGTTAGCCGTCTAACCTACTGCTTCACCATAAATTCTAGCATCAACAGATGAGAGAAGCCATTTGGCCCTTGAGTCTCTGAGCTTGGGAGACTTCACTAAGCATGATTCTGTCCATCTCTATCCATTTGATTTCAAAAGCCATAATAAAGCCCTCTATAATGGCTGAGTAGTATTCCATAGTATATATGTACCAAAGCTTTTGTATCCACTGGTCGAGTGAGGGGCATCTGGGTTGGTTCCATAATCTGTAGTAAATTGAGCTGCGATAAACATTGATGAAGCCACATCGCTATAATATGCTGATTCTAAGTCTTTTGGGAAAATTCCCAGGAGTGGGATAGCTGGGTCGTAAGGTGGTTCCATCCTTAATTTTTTGAGGATTCTCCATACAGCTTTCCATAGTGGCTGAACCAGTTTGCAGTCCCACCAGCAGTGTAAGTGTTCCTCTTTTCCTACAGCCCCTCCAGCATCTGTAGTTGTTTGCATTCTTCATTTTTGCCACTCTAACAGGTGTGAGGTGGTATCTCATTGAAGTTTTGATTTGCATTTCCCTTATAGCTAATGATGTAGAGCATTTTCTCATATATTTATGGGCTTTCTGGACTTCAACTTTTTAAACCAGTTCTCAGTCTCTGTCTCTGTTAACAGCTTTCAGAGTCTGGGAACGTTTTCCCCACCTGCCAGCAAATTCCCTGCTCATGGAGGGCTGCCCATGGTGGCAGGGACCATGTTCATGGATGGCTCACCACTCCCAAGGACTGCTTTTACTCCAGAGGACCATTTTGCATTTTTTTCACTGAGACACTTACAGTAACAACTTTTTTTTTTTAACAGTGCTTATCTCGGTAAACTCCAGGTTTCCCCATGTCAATTTTTCTTTATTTTTTCCATTTCTTTAACCGCTGGCCATGTCTCTTTTGTCTGTGCGGCTCTGCTTTGCTGGCAGGGGGCGCTCGCGAGGCTCTATATTATAATTTCTCTGGTACGTGTATGTTTTGTTTGTTGTTGTTTCAATTAAAATTCAGTATTAAATTTCAGTGAGGTTTCTTTGTTACTCAACTCCCTGAGGAGCAGATTTTCCCTTTTATAAGTCTGGTGCTGAAAAGCTGCTGGGTGGATATGCTTTCTCTACCCAGCCATCTTCCCCTCCTGAAATGTTACAAATCATTTTCCATTGATAAGTTGTGGAAAAAGGACATAGAGGAACTGGAATTAAGAATAATATACTTATATTAGTCTCATGGGGAAATGATTTCTTATCTCTCATTCACTCAATTTATAAGATTATGGAAATTAAACCTATATCTTTTCAACTAAACCATACCAGAATTTAATAATTCTGTCTCTGAAATTCTACACTATTTTTTAAAAATATAAAACAATGAGTACTAGAACAAAGTTTTTAGAGTTCATCACGGAATTTTGAGAATGATTTTTTATTTTTGTTGTCAGTTTATCAACAAAACTAGTCTTTGTCTTTTTTAAAATCAAATTATCTAATATTCAAAACCATTACAATTCTGCACTAATTTTATCATAATACACGAAAACATCATTTTTATTTGTTATTATTTCCATTTTCCTTCTTGTTTATGTATGACTTTTTTTAATTTTCATAACATTAGAGTTTAGTGATCTCCTTAGGCATCTAGAGGTTGCTGGGATGCTAGACATCGTGATTGCTGAGCCCTTGAGCATTTAAGAAATGAATTAGATTTCTACATATTGCTTTATGACAAATTTTATGAGGCTCATTGTCCCACAGTTATATAGAAAAATCATACTAAAAGAGGGAAAGTATTTGAAACTTTGTTTAAGGCAGTTCAAAATTTTTGTTAATGTAGATCTGAAATATTTTTAACAGAAAACTATTGAAATGAACAGATGTTCATTTTTTTACTATGAAATTTTGATTTAGTTATTCAAAACCTCTTCCAGTCTCAATTTCTGAGTTTAAAAAAATATCTAATATTAAATATAGCCATATACATTTGATTTGAATAGTTGATAAAATGTATTCACGTTAAAATGCTTCATGGAGTTTCTTTTAAAATGTAAGTGTTCAATAAACATTGATATTACCATGTTTGTTTTTGAGAAGTCATAACTTGCAAATATCTGAAAAAAATTAAGGTAGAATAGATGAGAACATAGTGTGTGCATGGAGACATTGTGTGTGTGTGTGTGTGTGTGTGAGAGAGAGAGAGAGAGAGAGAGAGACTATTCCTGAGACAAATGAAAATGTTTTTTAAGGGAAATTTAAAAACAATTAAATTAGAAAAAAAATTCTGAGTAATGTCCAAGATACCTTGTCTTAAGCAGTTTTGAGTAGAGCATATTCTGCATACTTTAGTTACAGTATTGAAAACAAATAATGAATTATATCATATTGATGGCTTTAAAAATATTTATTTGAATTTTATTCTTGATTAGATTTGCCACCCTTCCATATTTTGTTTACCCAAATAGATATTATTTATGATAAACCTGAATGTATACATGATATTTTGGTGGCTTAACTGTGAAGTCTTTAATAATATCATAGCCTCAAGTTCTTAGTTTGTGAAACAATCACAACACTGAGGTCATGCCGAATGTAGGACTTAGTAAAACTGATAAATGCATTTGGTGGTTTAATATTTGAATTATATAAATTTTCTGTACTTAATTTGAAGACAATTCTATTTTTCTACATTATTTTTTCATTTTTTCTGTAATGAATTAAAGTACTGATATGCATATTGTATTTCACAGAATGGAAAAACTCAGGGAGAGCAAACAATAAAAGTTCATGTTCTTTTAAAAATAATTAAGCATAGTTTAATTATCATATTTACCACAGTTGCAAAGAGTTTAAATTTTTGCAAGTGAGGAAAAGTATTTTTCTAAATAGATCCTATTAAAATCCTTTAAGTACACTGGGGACCAAGTAATTTCCTATAAAATTTCAGTGGTAAAGTACTGTTTGTATTTATTTATGTTAGAAAAACACACACACACAGAAAATAACTTTTAGTAAAATAGCTCACTCACCATGGTTATATAGTCTCAATCACAGATTAATATTAAAACATTATTGATAGTATTTCTTTTTTTTTAGTTTGTAAGATGTTTTAACAGATCACATGATATAAATAATAAATATCTAGCTCTGTGAATTTTTTATACTTAATAAAACCATAGTTTATAAAGACAATTTACCTACTTAGGAATCATGTAATAAAATGTTATTTTTGTTGCTGACAGTATTTTTTTTTTTGCTTTTTTTTTATTAGAAGAATATAGAAATACAGTTGAGGGGGAAACATTATCAAAACATTAGCAATCAATGGATATGAACTTTGTTATCGAGGGGAAAAACCAGATCATGGATAACCACTGTGGATTTTACCTATTGCAGTTACCCCCAGAAGAACTCATGCGTTAAATGGGTAGTTCGTGGAGGAATGACATCGGCTTCTGGGATGGTTCCCCCATCTTCCCAATCTCCAGACTCCTATGAGTTCTTCATATACCCTCCCCCTCTCCCCCTCCCTCCACCTCCAAGTATCCTATAGAGCCATTCCCCTAATGCTCTGAAAGTCATTCAATTTGCAGTTTTGTTAGGTTAGCCATCTGCCATACTGCTTCCCCATATATGCTAGCATCAACAGATGAGAGAAACCATTCGGCCCTTGAGTATTGATAGTATTTCTGAAAATGTAATATTTTCAGATTGTAATCCATATTGACTAGTGCAAAGCTAAAAATGCTGAGAAGAAAACATTACCAACCTATAAAGGTCCTGAACTGAGCATATATTCACCTGATCATATGGGCTGTGCATTTAGTAAACCAGGTGTAGTTTGTGTAGCTGCTGGAAAAATGAGGAATAAATAGGCAAATTATCAGCTTATGGTGCCGATGCTGGTTTGGGGAACTTGGGTTCATGTCTCCTGGAGACACCTAGGCAAGCATAGTAGAGACATATTTTAAGAAAATAATATAAAACAAAGTGTAGGGAAAAGAGCAGACCTCCCCCAGAGTGGGAGAACGGACAGAGCAGAAAAGGCAGTTAGGTTTGCCCTTTTTATAGGACGTTGCCTTTTTAATTGGTTATCTTTTCCCTTCACCCAAACTTAGGGTATGGGCAAAGGAAAATTCTGGTTGGATCCAGCCTTTGGTCTGAGCCTGAGGCATCAATGGAAAGAATGTGGCATCTTCCTTAGCAGGAGTGTCTGCTTTGGGACCCAGATTGCCAGACCCTTCTTACTAGCTAGCATTGGGGGGATGTCCAATTGATCTTAAAAGAAAAAGAACCAATTTTCCCTTGATTGACTCAAATGCCCTAACTACTCTGACTGCCTAACATTACCCCCTGTCTCCTTGTGCATTCTCAGAATTTTGAGTAGAAAGGAAGTTTGAGGACTGATTCTGATTCCCATTAGCCATATCATCTTAAGCAAACATATAAAAATTTTACCAATCATTTACTTCATCATTAAAATGAGCATAACAATTC
Source organism: Aplodontia rufa (assembly GCA_004027875.1). Lineage (NCBI taxonomy): Eukaryota > Metazoa > Chordata > Mammalia > Rodentia > Aplodontiidae > Aplodontia > Aplodontia rufa. Next base: position 5,876 of record PVKS010027683.1, read on the forward strand.
TTTCTAAAGTCTCATTTCATTTATCTATTTTTTGACTGATAAAACATTTACATATTTTTGCAATGCCATGTTGTATTTTGATACATGTATACATTGCACATTATTTTAATTATGGTAAACATATCTATCAACCTCACGTATCATTTATTTATAATGAAAGTATTCAAAATCCTTTCTTCCAACTCTCTGTAATATACAGAATTTTTCTGCTAGCTAAAGTTACTGTATTATTAGCTACAGTTAGTGTAGCTAACTAGCTTATCTTATCTAGCAATAATAGTACTTGTTCAACCTTAGCTTATCCTTTCCTCCCATCTACTCTCCTCAGTTCCTGGTAGCCAGAGTTCTACTCTTAACTTCTATGAAGTAAACATTTTTACATTCCACTTAGGCTTAAGATGATGTGATCTTTGGCTTTTTGTGCCTGGCTTATTTCATCTTACATAATGACCTCAGTTTCTTCCTGTTGTTGGAAATTAAAAGAGTTTAACCTTTTTGCCTGAAGTGTATTACATTACGTGTAAGTACCAGGTTTGCTTTATCCATTCCTCCATCAACTAGTGAATCAATAAAAAACTTAGTAGTTTTAAAGTAAGAGCATATGAGAAGGATAATGGATATAATGTTTGTAAAGCATTTAGAAGAATATATCACTGTTTTAAATACTTAATAAAGCCTAGCAACTAAAACCTTTTATAATACAACTTTCTCAAACTTTCTTTAGATTATGTAACACTGTCATTTGATAAAGGACAAGGGGCACAGATTTGAGAAGTACTTCTAAAACTGAATCAGTATCTCATTTAAAATACATATCAATAAAAATTAGTGATATAACAAATGTAATCATGTATGGGATATAGTATTCTAATTTTATACATGTCCATAGTGGGCAATGATCAAATCAGTATAAATAGCATTTCTGTATCCTCAAATATTACCATTTCTATGTGTTTGGAACTGTCAACTATTCTTCTATAATTGCTTTGAAATGCATAAATAATTATTGTGGATTAGAGTTACTCTACTTTCAGAATAGCCAAGACAGAGAATTAACAAATAAATGGGTACAAACATGGTATGTATGCATAGCTAAATATTAACCATAAAAAGGATGGAATCCTCTCTTTGTATAATATGGATGGACCTGGATGATATTATTTTAAGTGAAATGAAACGGGCAAACACTATTTGCTATCATCCACTTCTGATCCATTTAAACTTATGTGCAGACCTGTTTTTTCATTTATAATAAGTTTATAGATGATTATAATGCTTCTGGTCTTACATACTTTAAGGAGCAAGAAATTCATGTCTCCTCAGTTTTAAAATGTTTAGTAATTATAGTGCATCCCATAGATCACAGGCAAATACCTTAATGCTTCCAAAATCATATTTTTTGAAGGATATTTAGAGATTATGGGAAGTGAATAGAATTCTAAACAGCAAAAAGCTCAATTCTCAGTCTTCTAAATTCCAAATGTCTCTTTCTAGGATTGTTATGGGATAATCGTCTAAGATATGTTCCCTGTGGATCAATGACAGTGTTATTTGGCAAAAATTTTCATTACATTTCTTCCCTTGCAGTGAAGACATGCCAACATAAAGAAAGAAATCATTCTTAAATTCTGACTTACTTATAGAAAATATTTTAGAATGTATTTTAGCCTTTCAAAAGGAGAAAAGTTTACATACAAAATATTTTACCAAAAAATTACTAGATACCAGACATATCATTTTTAGTCATATGGAATTGTTCTGCATAGAAAAATAAATCAATTTCCTACTTATGATTATTTACTTTTCAACATGAATAGACACACTTTCATTCCATGTAGAAAAAAGTATTAAAACTTATATCTTCAAAGGGAGTATTTCTAATATTTTGCTTAAAATATTATTTTTTAAAACATATCCTTTCCTGTGGTATTTGCATAATCTGAGTTTTAAGCCCCTGGAGCTCAAAGTAGCCTAAGGAATTTTAGCCTTTCTGTTCACCTCATTTTTGCAAACTAGAAGCACAAATATCCACAAACCAAAGCATATAAAATCTCAAAGGTTGGACTTCTTTAAAACTTTTATCCACCAAGTTATAGAAATTCTTTTTATTTAAAACTTCAGAGTAAAAGGAAAGAAAACAAAAACACAGTTCAGAAATTTTTTTTCATAAGGTTTCATTGTCTATCAGATTTTTTTTATCTAAAAACCTTAGAGGTTCCTCTTAACTCCCATTACATGATTTCCCACTGCAAGTATCTTTTAGTCTTTTTCCCACTACCACTTAAGCTTTGTGAGGGCAAATGTGTTGTTTTTTTTCCAGTGATTAATCACTCAGAATGAACATAGTGCCTAGCAACCAAAGTTTATTGAATTAAAAAGATGTTCATTCAAGAACGGGAAGACAGGAGAGAGAAGGTGGAGGACTGAAAGTGTGCTGCTCTGTGCTTGGCTCTGTGAACGGATGAGAAATCTCCAGAAAACCTTCACCAATATGAAGTGTGTTTTGGGAATATTCACAAGTGGAGCTCAGCATTCCTTTACGGTGGCTTTTGGAAGAGTGAAAGTTGTATACATTTAGTGGGGAAAAGTGGGATTTCTATAGTTCAATGCCTGATCGTGCAGCTGGTGCTGGGTCTGCGTGGCATCCCTTAGCAGCCAGCCAGTGGGGGAGGACCCAACTCGCCAGCCAAGGAGACCCCTAGGCTTAATAGGGAATCATAAATGCGAGTTAGAGACCTTACTTCTGACCTCCACTGGAAAAGCTATATCTCTCTGCTGCCTGCATAAGACAGAAACAGGAGAGGAATTTTTTTTTTTTTTTTTTAAATCAGAGGGCCCTGAAGGAGCCATTTCAGCATTTTAGCTGGCAAGAGTGAGTCAGCAGTTTTAAATAAGCTACTACATAATTGCACCAGGATCCTGCCACTGTTCAGAGACTGAACTGGGAAAAGGAGGTGTGGAACAGGCCCTGCCCTCAACTAGCACTGGGGGACTCAGGTTTGTGGATCACAGGGGAGCCTTGCTAACCAGGCACACCGCCATACCACACCTGTAAGGCTCATGAGACAACCCAAGAAGGGGTGGGAGCTGAAGGAGACCTCTGTCCTAGTGCAAAAAGCCAGAAGGACCAGGAGTGCATCCAGCAAAGGGAGCTCTGAAACCAACTCAATTCTTTACCTTCATGGAAAACTACCTGAACATGGAGTCCTAAATTTCAGATAACATGAACGCAAACCAAAAATCCCTTTTAACAAAACTTAGGTGCATACTTAATACCCGTCCCTATGGTGTGACAGAAAGGAGACCTCAGAGATTAGAGTTCCAAGTTTTCATCAAGAAAAATGTATGTGTATATATATATATACACATATATATGTGTATATATATTTTTTTCTTTTTTCCTCCTTTCCAGTTTTTGACATGGCCTTGATGCCCAACTGGATAAGTTTTCAAGAACACATAAAAATACTTATTTTTTTCTGTTAATTTGTTTGTATCTCAGTTCTAATAGTAGCAGCTGTTGTGTTTCATTAGATGAAACACATCATCTTTCCTTCTATTTCATTTACTTCTCTTGTCTGTTTTATTTTTTCTTTTATTCTCCAGCAAATCCTGCACTTCCTCTACTTTTCTCTGTACACATTCAGACAATACAACCTCCACTCTAATTTCCTGTTACTTTTCCCTCTCTCCCTGGCTTCTAACTAGTCTGTATCATTCAACCCACCTTTGTTAGTGCTATGTAACCATTATCGCTATGAATTTCAAATTCATTAAATAGTGTGTGCTTTGAAGCCTGACATAGGGAACAGTCAAACTGTATGGATGCCAAAAACAATGGCTAACACTAACATTTGTTTCAGATGTGGAATTTAAATTTAGGTTATATTTGATACAAAATAACCAAATTATTACCATTTATTATTGCCATGTCAGTTTTAATTGATGAATTCATACTAGCTCAGGGGGAGCTGAAAAATTTCAAGGGTCATTAGTAGAGCACAGTTTAGGGATCAGATTTTTGTACTCAACATGTCCAATATCACCTCATTTCAAATTAGGGATGCAACAAAATTCTCAGTCCTACAACAAAGGAAGACCTTAAGGAGAAACAAACAGAGAACTCAGACTAAGAATTCCTTTAAATAAGGTAAGAAACTCCAATACCTTCACCAAAGCCCCCAAGACAACTATTCACTGTTGGACTTCAAGCCATACTCCTTGTAACTGAAAATGAAGAAAAGGGGAGATACTCCTCCACCTCATCGCCACAGCTTACCATCCAAGGATTCCATGCTTAGGGTCCTGGATGAAAACCTAGAAAAAATGTATCAACAATATGATTAGTAAATCAATCAAAGAATTGAAGATTTAAGGAAAGGAAAGAGATAACAGAGAAATTCCAGGAGATGAGAGACCACATATATAGAGATAAGAGAGCAATTTCAGGAGATGAAAGACCACAGCTATAAAGAGATAGACATCCTGAAAGGAGATGTAGCAGAGCTCTCAGAATTGAAAAATGCTGTCAACCAAATCAAAAGCTCAATGGAAGATACTTATACCAGACTAAGCTCAATAGAAAATAGAACATCAGCTCTCAAAGAATGAACATCAGATAATAAAGACAGACTGAGCAATTTTGAGTTCAATGAGGACAGACAAGAAAAGAAACTTATTGTACATGATCAGAAGTTCCAAGTAGTATTTAACAAGATGAGAAGAAATAACAATAGAGTAACTGGTATTGAAGAAAACATTGATCAACAAACAAGGGGCATTAAGAAACCTCTAAGTGAAATTGCCATGGAGAATTTTCCCCACATCAGAACTGATCCAGATTCAAGATGCCTATAGAACACCAAACAGACTTAACCAAATGAGAAACTCACAGAGGCATATCATCTTTAAAATGAATAACAGAGAAATCAAAGAGATAATCCTAAAAGCAGCCAGGGAAAAACACCAAATCAAATTCAGAGGCAGACCAATTCGGATTACTATGGATTTCTCAGATCAGACAATAAAAGCTAGGAAAGTATGGAATGATATTTTTCAAACTTCAAAAGAAAATAATTTTCAGACAAATATACCCTGCACAACTCAACTTTAAATGTGATGGGAAATTAAATACTTCAATGATAAATGCAAGCGATGAACATACATGAACACAAAGCCTGCACTATAGAAAATTCTCAAAGACATACTTTATTCAGAGGAACATGCAGTCAAACTTCCATAACCCTTAAACAGAAGAAAGTCAATGAGCACAAATAACCCTAAAACATACCTAAGATGGCACAAAACACAGCAATAGGCACAACATCAGGGTCCCAGATTCCCATATCTATTCTATCTCTAAACATGAATTGACTCAGTGCCACAATCAAAACACAGATTGGCTTACTGGATAAAAAAAAAAAAAGAATCCAACAATATGCTGCGTACAAGAGACACACCTCACAATCAAATATAGACACAGACTGAAGGTGAAAATTTGGTAAAATATCTATTAGGCTTGTGGTCCAAAAAAGCAGGCTGGCATTGTGATCCTAATATCCAATAAAGTTAATTTTGTAGAAAAACTAATTAGAAAGGACAAAGAAGGTCTCTATATCATAGGAATAGAAACAATTCATCAAGAAGACATAATGATAGTTAACTTTTATGACCTAATTACAACCCTTCTAAACATATGGGGAAAATACTCAAGGATATTTAGCACTCATTGATCTCAACACAATAATACAGGGGGAATTTAATCCACCCTTACAAACAACAGACAGCTCATAAAAGCAAAAAAATCAACAGAGATATCTCTAACGTAAAAAACTCTATTAATCAACTGCACTTAACAAACTTGTATAGAATATTCCATCCCAAATTGGCTGAATTTACCTTCTTCTCAGCAGTCGATGGATTCTTCTCCAAAATAGAGCACATCTTAGTCCACTAAGCTAACCTTAGCAAATACAAAAAAAGTTGGTATAGTCGCATGCATCCTGTCTGACCTCATTGGTATAATCTTAACAATTAACAACAAGAAAAACAGCAGAAACTGCTCAAATATTGGAAATTGAACAATATCCTCTTAAACGAAGAATGGATAAAAGAGATAATGAGACCAGAAAACAAGAAATTCTTGGAAATAAAAAGAATGATGAAACAACATATGGAAATATCTGGGACAATATGAAAGCATTCTTAAGAAGTAAATTTATATCCTAGAGTGCCTTCATCAAAAATCAGGAAAGAGCCTAAATAAGTAGTCTTATTTGAGTCTCCAACTCAAATCTCTACAAAAAGAAGAGCAATCCAATCCCAAAGCTAATAGAAAATAGGAAATAATTAATATTAGAGCTGAAATGAATGAAATTGAAAAGAAAAAAAATACAAATTATTGACCGAAAAAAAAAAGAGTTGGTTCTTTGAAAAAATAAATAAGGTCAACAGACCCCTTGCCAATCTCACCAAAAGGAAGAATGAAGTGAAGCAAATCAACAAAATCAAAGAAGAAAATGGAGATACCACCACTGACTCAACTATAATCTGAAATATTATCAGAATTTATTTTGAAAAATTATACTATGCCAAGTCGGATAATCTGGAAGAAATGGACAATTATCTTGCCACATACAACATTCCCAAATTAACATAGGAGGACACTGAAAGCCTAAACCAACTAATCTCAGATAGTGAAATCAAAACAGCAATCAAATGCCTTCCAAAAGAGAAAAGTCCAGGACCTGATGGATTCATGGCAGAATTCTACCAGACATTTACAGAAGAATTAACACCAATCCCCTACAAGGTTTTCCATTAAATTGAAAGGATTGGAACCCTCCCAAACTCTATTTATGAAGCAAATATTACACCAATACCAAAACCCAAAAAAAGACACATCAAGAAAAGAAAACTACAGACCAATTTCCCTGGTGAACACATGTGCAAAAATCTTTAATAAAATTCTAACTGTGCAGATCCAAAAATATATCAATTAGATAATACATCATGTTCAATTGGACTTCATTCCAAGAAAGTAGGGCTGGTTCAACATACACAAATCAATAAATGTATTTAACACCTAAACAGAATTAAAAATAAAAAATCATATAATCATCTCAATTCATGCAGTAAAGACCTTTGATAAAATTCAGCACCAATTTATACTCAAAACTCAGGAAATGATAGGGATCAAAGTAAGATTTTAATTTTGTAAGAGCCATTTATGATAGACCCATAGCCAACATTATGCTTAATGGAGAAAGACTGAAAGCATTTCCTCTGAATTCAGGAACAAGACAAGGATGCCCAATTTCACCGCTCTTATTCATTAGTCTTTGAAACCCTAGCCAGAGCTATCAGAGAAGAAAAGAAAATCAAAGGAAATTGAATAGGGAAAGAAGAAGTCAAGCTGTCTCTATTTGCTGAGGACGTGATCCTATATCTAGAAGACCCAATAAGCTCGACTATGAGACTCCTAGAGCTTATGAACAATTTCAACACAGTGACTGGTTATAAGATCAACTCTCATAAGTGAATAGCTTTCCTGTACTACAGCAACAAGTCACTAAAGAAGAAATCAGGAAATCTGTCCCATTCACCATCTCCTCAAAAAAAAAAAAAATACTTGGGCATCAATCTAAGAAAGGATATTAAGGACCTCTACAATGAAAACTACCAAACATTAAAAAAAAAAATTTCAGAAAGCCTGAGTAGATGGGAAAACATTCCATGTTCTTAGGCAGAATCAAAATAATCAAATTGGCCATTCTCCCAAAAGCCCTATACATATTCAATGCAATCCCCACGAAGATATCAATGTCATTCTTCATGGTTATAGGAAAACCTATTTTTAGATTCATATGGAATAAAAGAAGACCCAGAATAGCCAAAACATTATTAAGCAAGACAGAGGAAGCAGGAGGAGTCACATTTCCTGACCTGAAATTGTACACTAGGGCTATAGTAACAAAAACAGTGTGGGATTGGTATCATAACAGATATGAATATCAATGGAACAGAATAGATGATACTGGGATGATCCCTCAAATCTTTAACCATATGATATTTGATAAAAGGGAAAGTGCATAGTGTGGAGGAATGACAGTCTGTTCAACAAATGGTGCTGGACAATCTGGACAGCCATATGCAGGCAACTGAAATTGGAACCTTACCTCTCACCCTGTACAAGTATCAAATCAAAATGGTTCAAGCATTTGGAAATTAAACCAGCCACTCTACAGTTGCTTGAAGAAAAAGTAAGATCAACACTACATGACATAGGTGTTGGAACCACCTTCCCTAACAAGACTCCCATAGCGCAAGCATTAAAACCAAGAATAAATGAACGGGATGCCATTGAATTAAAAAGCTTCTGCATAGCTAAAGAATTAGTCAATAGTGTGAAAAGAGAACATACAGAATGGGAGAAAATCTTTTCCAGCTACACTTCATACAGAGGTCTCATAACAAGATTATACAAGGAACTCAAAAAACTGAAAACCAAAACCACAAATAAGTCAATCAATGAAATGGGCTAGGGAGCTAAATAAAAATTTCTCAGTGGAGGAAGTCCAAAAAGCCCATAAATATATGAGAAAATGCTCTACATTACTAGAAATTAGAGAAATGCAAATCAAAACTTCACTGTGATTCCACCTCACTACTATCATAGTGACAAAAATGAAGAATATAAACTATGACAGATGCTGGAGGGGGTGTGGGAAGAGAGGAACACTGTCACACTGCTGGTGGGACTTCAAGCTTGTACAGTCACTCTGGAAAGCAGTGTGGAGACTCCTCGAAAACTAGTCCTGGAACCACCTTATGACCCAGCTATCCTACTGGGTATTTTTCCCAAAGAGCTAGAATTGTCTTATTACAGAGATACAGCATCATCAATGTTTTTAGCAGCTCAATTTACTATAGCTAAACTATGGATCCAACCCAGACACCCCTCACTGGATGAGTGGATTCAAAAACTGTGGTACATAGGTACAATGAAGTTCTCTACTAGAGAGAATGATATCATGGCATTTGCAGCAAAGTGGATGGAGATAGAAAAAATTATGCTAATCAAAATATCCCAAACTCAGAGACTCAAGGGCTGAATATTTTCCCTCATATGTGGAAGCTAGAATACAATCAGAAATAGTCTGAAATTTGGCTAAGCTAATAATAACCTCACCATGGGTGAACTATTACAAGAGCAAGGGGAATCTTGCCTATGATGCTAGAGGACAAAGGGAGGGAAGTGGGGTGGGGGGGAATAAGAAGATCATCAAGGCAGCTGGAGGGTGGGAGTAGGGGGGTTATCAACCAAGGGAGGAACCCTCAACTTCCATGAGAAGCCCAACTAACATGGGTTTTAAGTAGGGGGAAACATGGGATTAGGGGGAAATATGGGATTGGGGGGAACCCAAAATGGGGAGAATATGGACTGGCATCAGCCTCAGGTTGCTCTGTCATTATGCATGTGTTCATGATTCTTTGGAAATGATTCCCTCCTAATTGTAAGACTATGTTGAATAAATTATATATAGCTTCTTTCTTTCCTTTTCTTTTTTTTCTTTCTTTTTTTTTTTTTTTTGGGTTATTGTGGTAGTGGGGACAAATCCAAGGATGAGGGACAAAAAAGAATGGTAAGATGACCACCTCAGAAGGAAACCTTGTAACATTTGGAATAAATAAAAAAAATAAAAATCTAGATATATTTATTTATAGGAGATTACAATGCTGAAAAGAAATCACTTTATAATTCCCACTCCTTGCTTTTTTTAATTTTAATTTTTATTTTTGAACAACCATACAAATTTTTAACAAAATAATATAAAATGTGTATAGTTTCTGGGTACTAGATTTACCCCCTGGAGTGCCCCTCCCCAATTTCCACTCCTTGCTATAAAGTTTATGAAAGATCTTTTGCATGGAAGCGTCATTCAAACATTTGTTGAAGTTTACTAAAGTTTTCATCTGAACTGTATGTCTTTCATTTTTCATCATAAAGCTTAGTTTAAAGATGGCACAATTTTCCAGACTTTCCCATTTTCAATGGTCCTGTATTGAGTTTCAGCTTGACTTAATATCATGTACTTAAGACATCTTTGATATTATCTTTTCCTTTTGTTACTTAAATATTTTCTATTCTTTGCTTTTGTAGAATTTTGCACTAAATAAAATCTTTTCTGAACTGCATGGAAATTGCTCTGGTTTTATTTTACTTGATTTTCAGATCAACAAAAATTTTCTTTTTTAAAGAGAGAGGAACAGTAAGAGAGATAGAGAAAGAGAGAAACAACTTTTTTTAGTTTTTTTTCACATGGCCTTTGTTGGTCCAACACTTAGTTGTTTATATGGTGCTGGGAATTGAACCTGGGTCCTCGTGCTTGCTAGGCAAGCGCCTAAACCTCTGAGCCACCACTCCAGCCCAACAAAATTTTTTGAGATTATTTCATTAATCCAGGAACATATGAATTTCCCCTCCATATTTTATCTACACATACACTGAGGAAGCTTCATTATTTAATTCAAATAATTGATGCAAAGTTTGAGTCTCCACAATATAGAATGTTATAGACAGATTCTGAAATTTATTCTTTGTTTTGCATGTTTGCATTTTCTAATAAGGTACACAATTCCAATATAACAAAATTAGATGTGCCAAATATAGCTTTTTATTTTTAAGAGTGACAATGAGAGGGAGAGTGAGAAAGAATCAGTTTTACTTGGTTTTTCATTTGGCTGTCATTGCTTCTACACTTCATTATATGCTGCTGGGGTACTAACCCACATCCTTGTGCATGTGAGGAGTCAAGCTTTACAAGTGCCTTAATCTCTGAGCCACCGATCCAGACCCCAAATATAGTTTGCAGATTATAAAAACTCTCAAATAAATGGAATGCCATTTCCTAAAAAAACTACTTCTATTGCAATTTTTTCAATCTCCACTTTCCCATACTGTACCGTTCTATTGATTGATTTTATTGAATCACATGCAGAAAATGCACCTGTGACCTGTGATTGACTGCAACATTAATGAAAAGTAGAGATGAAAATCCCTTTTCGTAAGACAGAGAAAATTTTTTTTTGCAAACTTGACTTTTATTTACAATCGTAACTTTATTAGCATTATGGTACAACCAACTGTAGTAAATGGCCAGACACAATGCTTAAGACGGGACCAGAAACAGCTATGAGAATAATAATCTTATATTAATCATCACGATCATCATCACTCTTAACAGGACCGTAATAATTATGAGTTGGTCATTTAGTTATGACTGTAATTTTTCAATTCAGTTCATAATGGTATAACTGTCTGTTCTATAAAGACAAGGAGAGGCTGACCTCCACTGTCTTTTCATCTAGAAATATCTAACGACTCACATGCATTTCAGGAATATAAATGTATGGGAATAACTTGATATTTGACAGTTTAAGGGCAAATTTCTTAGCCTTCTAGATTTTTCCCCACAATGTTCTATCTTTAAAATCCTTTGTCTTCATTAGTCAACTAGTAACAAAAGTTGGTGAAATTCAGCATGCATATTGTTAATCCTATTTTTTCATCTAAAAGGGATAATTTTGTAATATGTTTGCAACTTTGACTGCGGTAACAATGGTCATGAATACTGTATATTTTCTGTTTGAGATGTAAAGTGGTGATGGAAGAGATAAGAAATCAGTGAAAAATCACTTAAATCAGTGTCCCACTTTAAATATTCATGCCAATTTCCAAAACTTTCAACCATTTCAATAGTCCTAACCTGATCCATATTTCCGCTAAATGTTTCTTTTTTTTTTTCTTTTGAACCTCAATGTTCAATTTATTTTTTTAAGAGAGAAGGACAGTGAGAGACTGAGAAAAAAAGAGAAATTAAATTTTTATTTAGTTCTTCATGTGGCTTTCCTGGCTCTGAGACTTTGTTGTGTACCTGGTGAAGGGGTTTGAACTCGCATATTCTTGCAAGCCAGGCAAGCGCTGCAACTGCCAAGACACTGCTCCACTTCTAAATGTTCAATTTATTGAGTGCTAGTGTTACATTAAATTTCCATTAGTGCAATCTAAACCAATATGCTATTTATCATACTCAAGCCTCTCATCTTCCCTGTCTATCCTATACATAATTCTCCAAATAATCTCTTTCAAATTATTTTTAATTCAGAAACATGTACAATAATATAAATACTAATATTACTCTACATTACTTTGGAACATACATTGGGGGTGGGTAAACTATATGTGATATGTATTATCAGAAATAAAAATAATAATAAATGATAATATGAATAAAGAGCCACAAGTATATTTGAAAAATACTCTGATTTAATCACATACATGATTGCATAAAAGCTGAATTCTAATATATTAAAATACTGAAAATTTTAACTTTTACCTATCTTATAGGACATGGATGTATTGCACATGTGTAAAAATTTTCCTCTTTAGTAATCACTACTATTTTATGCAACTTAGTACCATATATTTTATAATACTATAGTACATATGCTTAGTTCCCTAACAGAGCAATGATTTAGATGTATTTAATATTTATTTCTTTTATTTTTTAGAGAGAGAAAGGGGGGGTGAGAGAAATAGAGAATTAATTTTGTTTATTTTTTCGTCTGTCCTTTGTTTCTCCAACACTTAGTTATGTATGTGAACCTGGGTCCTTGAAAATGCCTGTCAAGTGCTCCAAACTCTGAGCCACCATTCCAGTTCCTAATATTTCTAATTTTCAATAATTCTACATGCATCCTTCAGCAACTCCTTTAGTTTTACCTGTGAGAGAGATTCGTCATGGCTATTCACTCAATTTTTTGCTATGAAATTTTATCATAGGATGATATCAGAATCTATTTATAAATTCTTCTATGGACAAACATTTAGATATCACACAATGTTTTGACCTTTAAAAAACATTTTACTTTTCCCATGAATGTTACAAGATAAGCAATAAATACCATAAACATGTTTATTCCCCCAAATCTGTTAAGATTCAGGACAGTGACATTGTTTGAAAGACTAATTTCCCAAATTTATGTCAGAAGTGAATATCTGACTAGGCTTATATCTATAAAAGAAATGGGGTTAATATTTAATATCCCTCTAAAACAGAATGTGGCAAGACCAGATAGATTGCTGGTGAACTCTACCAAACCTTTAAGAAAAAAAAAATTCTAATTCTTCACAATACTTTCAGAGGATAGAAATAGAGGGAATTGTTTCTAAGTCCTTCTATGAGGTTGACAATAAACTAAAAACAAATCCTGGAAAGGCATTACAAGAACATTAAATCCAATATCTTTCATGAACATAGATATAAAAGTCCTTAACAAAGTAATATCAAATATCAATAAGCAATGTATAAAATGAATTATATACCACAACAAGGGGAATTTATCCCAAATATGAAAGGCTGATGCAACATTCGAAAACCAATAAATGTAATCCACTACAGCCACAGACTAAAGAATAAGAATGACATATTTATATCAATTGAAGCAGGGAAACATTTGACAAAATCTAACAAATTTTCAAAATAAAAACTTCTTAAAAACTAGTAGTGGAGGAGTACTTCCAAAACTTTATAAAGAACATTTAGAAAAATCTGTAGCCTATACATAATTAATAGTGAAAAACATAAAATTTTCACATGAAGGTCAGGAAAAGAAAGTCGTTATCTCTCACCACTGTTTTCAACTTTTCTGCAAGTCATAGCTAAAGCAATGCAAGAAGAGAAACAAACAAAATTTATGTAGATTGGCAAAAAATAAATAAATAAAATTGTCAGCAATCAGATAACTTGGTAATCTTTGTAGAAAATCCAGAGCTACCAACAAAAACAAAACAAAACTAATAATTAATTGAAGTAAGGTTATAGAACATAGGTGAATATATAAAAAGCAAATTTCTTTCCTATACGCCAGTAATAAATAATAGAATTTAAAATTAAAAATATAATACCATTTACATTAGCACCCTTCATATTCAAATATTTAGATATAAATTGGAAAAATATATAAATGATTATATGAACAAAATTATGAAACTGGATGAAAAAAACATCAAAATAATTAAACAAATTGAGAGATATCTAATGTTTATGTACAAAAAACCTTAATATTGCCCAGATATCTGGACTTCCAATGTGATGTATACATATAACGTAATCCTAATGAAAACCCTGTCAGTTATATTGCTTATATCAACAAATTACAGGCTTAGGACCCAAAATTGTCAGATCAATATTGAAAAAAAACTACAATTGGAGGACTGACACTTTACAACTTGAAGCTTGTTAGAAAAGTAATCAAGACAGGATGGTATTCACCAAAGAATAAACACATAGATGAATGAAATAGAATGCAAAGCCCGAAAATACAACCATGAGAATACAGCCAATTTATCTTTAATAAGGGATCAAGGGCAATGTTGGAACAAAAGGACATTCATAAATAAATTAATCTGTATATAGATCTTACACCGCCCTTCACAAAATTAATTCAAATGATTTTATAGACTTTAATTTACATGAAAAAGTGTTAAATACTTAAAAAAACACACAAAAGATATCTGCATGATCTTGTGTTTGTTGTTGGCTTTTTATATCCAACACCAAAAGTAAAATTCCTCAAATAAACTATTGATCAGCGGTACTTCATTACAACTAAAATATTCTGCCTTATAAAAAGCAGAAATAAGAAAATAAAAAGATGTGTTACAGACTAGGAGAATATATTTTTAAAGATATATTTGCTGCTAAAGGATTTTATCCCAAATATGCATGTTTTAAAAAACTCAACAAAGAAAATGGGAAGCCTAATTTAAAGATGGGCATAAAACCCGAACAGAAGCTTCTGCTTTTGCAAATTCAAACAACCATGTGATATTACTACACACTGATACCAATGGTCAAATCCAGTACATTAAAAACACCATCTGCTGGTAAGGATCTGCAGCAAAGAAAATCCCATTCATTGCTGGTAGGAATGCAAAGTGGTACATCCCCATGGGAAGATAGTTAGGCAGTCTCCTTAAAAACTAATTTAGTGTGATAATGTAATGCATTAACTGTTCTTTCAGGTATGTATTGAACTGAGGTGAAAAACCTAATTACAAACAATTTTCTGCAAAAGAGCATTGTTTACAGTTATCAAAATTGGATAGCAACCTAGAGGTTCTACAACGTATGAGAAAACAAACTGTGGTACAATCATACAATGCAATATTATTTAGTTCCAGAAAGGAATTAGCCAAGAAAAGGTGTGCAGAAAACTTTAACTCATGCAACTAAGTGAAAGAAATGAATCTAAGAGTGTTATATACTATATGATTCTACTAGGGTCACATTTGGTAAAAGATAAAAATGTGTACAGCTATAACTTTCTCATAGATGAACATAACATAGTGAATCTCATCAACATGTATATCAATAAATCATTAAATTAAAAAAAACTATTAGTAAAAAACAGAAAGAGCAGTAGAGTAGAGGGAAAAGAATGGGGTGGTGGAAGGAAGGGAAGGGGAAATACTGGGTACTGAATATGAATGTTATACTGCATGCTTTTATAAAAATGTCAATGTTTATCAGATAGGCAAACATATCTAAGAAGTGCCGGGTTAGAGGAAGAGAAGAGAAGGGGAAATACTGGTAACTGAGTTAAAATAAGGTACACTCCAAACTTTTATATCACTGTATATCCTGTTGTCATGTGCATAAAAAAATCAGGGGGTGGGAGGAAGAAAGGGAAATGACAAAAAGTAGAGACGGGCTGGAGTGGTGGCTCAGCGGTTTCAGTGCTTGCCTGATGTGCGTGGGGTTGCAGGTTTGAGTCACAGCACCAAGCACACAATGAAGTGTCGAAGTAACCAAAACCACATGAAAAACTAAATAAAACTGATTCTCACTTTCTCTCTCTCACTGTCTCTCTGTCTTTAAAAAAATAGACTGAATTAGAACAAGTTAAATACCACACTTTTGAAATCATGCCGTTATATAAACTTATGCATGTATACCTAAAAAAAAAGAAACCAATAAAAAGAATAACATATTTTAGAACTCTAAGAGTACAGCAAGATAGCTAGATACAAAATCTACTTTCAGAGATACAATATAAAAAATAATAAAATACAATAAAGCATCAATGGTTGCCAGGGATTTGAGTGGAGTGTGGCATGATCAGACAGAGCATAGTTATGTTAGAGCATAAAAGCTAGGCCATAAATTAATACAATTTTGGATATCTGGGATTACATGTTTTTTAAGTTTCATAGAACTTCTAAATAGAGTGAACCCTAAAATAGTGTATGTATATATTGAGTGATCTTGATGTGATTATTTAGGTTTACAGATTTCAACAAATTTATCACTCTGATGTCTTGGGGAAGTAAATGTCAGAAGTTTTATACTTTCTGATTGATTTGTTCTATAACACTAAAACTGTTCCAAAAAATAGTCTTTGAAATAAATCAATACTCAGTAGGTAATGTCAGATTAAAAAGTACAATTTTAAAGTCATCCAAATTTTTAACCTACAAAGAACTTTCAATAAATATTGTTTGGCTTTTAAAAATTAGTACTTTGGATGTGTTTCTACATGACTCATGCACACTGATAGATGAGTGGAATTGCTATGTAATATAGTATACATATACCATACATATGCATATACACACAAAGTTAATAATATATATTATACACTTACAATCGATATAAACACAGATGAATTTATGTATATGGATATATATTATTAACATTACTATGTTTTACCAAATTGATATCAAAAATTTTGTATCCTTTAGGATGGTAAAAGAGATTCTTCTGCACATCTTTGCTGACATCTGGTATTATGAAGAACTAATTTATTTCTCAATTATGTATGAATTTCTATTCCCTTGACAACTAACAAGATTAAGAAATTCTCATGTTTCTTACCTAAAAAATTCATTTCATATGTCTTATCTCTTCATATTTTTGTTCATTTTAACACTGTACTCTTGTTATCAGTTCCTATAATTAAACTATTTAATATATATAATATATTTATATATATTTAACATTTAATATTTAATATATTTGTTATATTTATATATAATATATATTTACATATAATATATTTATATGTATATTAACATATTTAATATACATATAAATAGTTTATAATATCATAGATTTCAAAAATCTCTTCACATAATGACTTAATCCTCCTCTTCATTTTTTTGTGGTGTCTTTTGTATATAGGAGTTAGTAACTGAGTGAAGTGAACTACCCATATACTAATTTCTTCCTTGTTCTTTCTTGGGTCTGGTTTAGTAAACTCTTCCCTAATATAAAGTTATAGATGATGCTCTATGTTTTCTTCTAAAGATTTTATGTTTTTACATATATACCCTATATATGCACAATTGAATGTTGAATATGACATGCGATACATAATTATTTAAATTATTATATTTTTTCTTGGTAACTTCCTGGCGATATTTAATACGTCTACCAGAGATCAAATTGTGGGTTTCAAGGGCTGGAGTTGTGGCTCGGTGGTTACAGCACTTGCCCTGCATGCGCAAGTACACAGGTTCAAACCCTATCACCCACATGCACAACTAAGTGTCAGAGCAACAAAAGCCACGTGAAAAACTCAATAAAAATTGATTCTCTCTGCCTGTCTCTCACTATCCTTCTCTCTCTAGAAAAAATTCTAATTATACTCAACTATATGTGCAAAAGAGTGTTTATTATAGACTTCATTGGAGTAAAATATTTTAAAAATATAACATTAGAAAGCAATCAAGATTTGAAAACTATAATAGTTGTGTATTACAGACAGTCATACACCATGGAAGTATTGAACTAGAATTTGCAATTATAATATATATATATCTACCTGATCCACATATGTGTGTGTGTTTAAAATAGAACTCGAGAAGAAAGTACCATGTAGCAAGATACACAGAATAAAATATAATATATTTCAAAGTGT
Organism: Aplodontia rufa; assembly: GCA_004027875.1. NCBI lineage: Eukaryota > Metazoa > Chordata > Mammalia > Rodentia > Aplodontiidae > Aplodontia > Aplodontia rufa. The sequence goes on from PVKS010027683.1 coordinate 23,861, forward strand.
GCCAAACGTTTAACATATAGTATTGTAGTTATAGCAACACACTAAAATTCTGCTAAAAAATTAATATGAATTTGTATTATCAAAGTTCTATTAATGATCTGAATGATTTATTTGGGGGAGTGAGAGATAGTAGAAGACTAGAATGATGATGGTCTTCACAGAAAACCTCAGTTTTGATTTTATACTATTTTTAAAGGTAAAATATAAAACAATATGATAGTCATAAAAAATGCACCTGTCAGAGTTCCTACTGTCCCAGCCACTGCAAACTGAAATCCATCAATGAGTTTGAGCTGCAGCCACACTTGCCTTTGGCTGCTGTGGGCAATGACAGAGCTTGATGGTGAGACTACCCACAGACGTACAGTTAGGTGTGACAGTAGCACATGATTTTTGATCCTGAACTCTCTGTTGCACTTACCAAAATTTTCTTAGAACTGTAATGCAGTCTATGGCAGTCTTTTCTTCCTACCTTCCCTTTCTTTTTTACAGGGTTCAAACAACATCATTGCCAAAGCCACTCCCAATCTTTGGGTTGACCCAAATTTTTTTTTCAGCACCTTCTTTCTCTTTTCATCTTCCCTTGTGGCCTCATTTCAAATTAACCTCCTTCTCAGAGAACCCAGATCAGCACAATTAGTAACAGCAAACCATGAAGATTCAAGTAAATTCTAGACTAAGTACACTGGTATATAAAACTGAAATGTTCTTATATTAGGAGTAATTTATGCTTTTTTCTCATAATTTTCTAAGTTTTCTGAGGTTTTCACTGGACATTTGTTTCTTTGGAATCTTAAACAATAGACCTATAGATATCACACATCAAAATGAACCAACAGAACCCTATCTTGATTACAGAATTCTTTGACTAAAATTTTACAAGATGACATGAAGATTCAATATTGTTGTCCTGCATTTTAACACCTATGTGCTCTTTTCAAATATTCACTTTATACATCTCTGCTGGCATTTTCCCACAAATTAGAAACCTGAGGTAGAATAATTTCTGTTTTGAAAATGTTAAAAACAAAAGTAAAAACAACTTTGTAGGGTATCTGCAGCTCTCACCATCAGTAAGGAAAGGAGAATGGAAAAGTAGCTCCAGTTCTGCTACAGAGACATAGGCCTGCCCTGTATATTTCATTTATTTATTTATTTTATTTCAACATATTCTTCTGTATTGAAGAGATTTGTTGCTACACATTCGTATATGCATATGTAATGACAATGTAACTTCAATCAGTTTCTTATCTAGGATTATTCCTTTTCTCCAGAAGGTTTGGTTTTCAATTCTTTAGAGATCCCATTGTTTCCTTCTTTCATGGGAAGACCTGATAGCCTGTATCTTTCAAAACACATCTTTAGACTTTACCACTCTTCACACAATGTTCACATACAAGCTCATAATTTCTTTACTCTGTGATTTTTTGCAGGGATGTTCCATGCTGGACTATTTCTTGAGAAGCTCTCGTATACATTCCCTCTGATGCTAAATAACCACTTTTACCATTCATGCTTCTTTGGTGCTCTTTTCTTTCTAGTTATCTGTTTCAATGTGAATTTATAAATGTCTTCAAATATGTTTAAATTTTCATTTTTGAGTCTTTTTTATTGCTGCATTATAGTTATATATTATGATGGGATTTGTTATCACATATTCATAGATATATACATTACAGCAATATAATTTGGCCAACACTCCCCAGAGCACTCTCTCACCACCCTCCTCCTGTCCCCGGGTCCCTCACCTCTCTTTCTGGGTATACATTTATTCTAATATGCCCAAGTATAGAAGCATGATTCTTATAATTATGAAGAACATTTACAAATGTGTGTGTGTGTGTGTGTGTGTGTGTATGTGTGTGTGTGTGTGTGTGTGAGACAATGGTAAATACAATGATATAAAAGCTTGGAGTGTAGCTGGTTTTAACTCAGTTCACCATTTCCCCTTTTCTTCCCTTCTGCTCTCCTCCTGTTATTTTAGATATTATCAAATATATCTAAATTTTCATTTTTTAAAATATGTTTCTCAATCATACTATCATTCTGCAATTCAAGATAAATGATTTGAGGATGAATGCTAAGCTCTATTTCTTATCTGCTTTAAAAGGGTTGCTAGTTATTTGCTATTCCTAAGTGGTAAACACATTGAAAAAAAAGAACATATCTTTAAAGTAATTTAAAACCTTGTAGAGTGCACAGCAAGAATTCTCAAAGGCATGAATGTTTAATTAATGAACCACAATGCTATTACTCTGAAGAAAGCTCAGAGAAGCATTCACCAATCACTTCAAAGGGTGTTCACTGCTTTGGTAATACAGAGTAGCAAAAGTTTTTCAAAGAGCACTATGTCAATGTATGTCAAAATTATTTAAAGTTTCATTTTCTTAAAGCATTAATTTAAGAGATTTATTTAAAAAAGACTAATGCATAGTTAACAAAGATTTTATTATATGGATGTTCTATGCAGTATTGTTTAGAATTATGAAAATCATGAAATTTTAAAGAGAAAAGGAGGGGTGTTTTAGGAAAATGGTATTATAACTATACAGAAAATACTATGTAGTCATTAAAAGAAGATTTTTGAGAATATTTAAACACATGCTTAAACTTGCCGATTCATTAAGTTTATATATACGACTTCCTTATATAATCCAAAATTTTAAAAATGAAACATGCATAAAGTGTTTTGGTAAGTATTTTAATATTTTTCAGTAGTTAGTGTATATTTTATAATGAAAAAAGTGTTCTTGTATTTTTCACTTACATTTTTCTCATTTTTTTGTAAGTATGTTTATTACATAATTACACAGTAGGTAGACATTGTAAAATGCATTGAAAAGATATTTATGTACATAGAAAATATTCATGGTATATTAAGTCAATGTTCTCAAAATTTTAATTAAAAATTTTAGTTTACCTTATATATTAAATTGTTAAGATTTCTTTTTTTCTGTTTGGTGAAATAGTGGGCATTGTCTACTGTTTACATGCACTTTAATTTTTATTTGTTAAATTTTACATGATGGGCATTTATCTCATTTATATAATTAAAATTATTAAATATTAAAAGCAAAATTCAATCTTTATCTAATTTATATTCCACTATATCTTTGGTAATTGTATGTTTTGGAAGAAAAGATGAGCTGCAGGCATGCCATTGTTATTTAAATGCATTAATAATGTGATTGTGGGGTTGGAGTGGTGGCTCAGCGATTATGGCGCTTGCCCAGCATGGGCAAGTACACGGGTTCAAACCCCAGCACCCACGTACACAACTAAGTGTCAAAGCAACGAAAGCCATGTGAAAAACTCAATAAAAATTGATTCTCTCTCTCTCTCACTGTACTTCTCTCTTTAAAAAAAAAAA
>PVKS010027684.1:0-27242 GCA_004027875.1 Aplodontia rufa
TTCAGGGGCCAATAGGGTCAGAACTACTTTCAAAATAATGCTAAAATGTTATCTGCCTCTTTCACGTGGGTAAAATTTGTATAGATGGTGCAAAAGGAAAAAGGAAGGACAAAACATTGCTGGTACATTAGCCCAAATCAAGATGGTAGCCCTGAACTGTGCTGGTGGTCACAGTGTTCTTAACAATTGTGGACACAGGGGGGAAAAATGTGTTTGGGGTGGAGGGGAACCAGGTTCACTTAATACCTTTAATTAAGTAGTGAAAAATAATTATTTTTTAAAATATTGAGTTCATGATGTCTTTTTAATGTGTTGCATGATGAAATGGACAGAAACACACCAGAGTAGAAGTTCTCATGAGGAAAGAGCTTATGCATTTTGATCTGAGAGCTCCACCAGTTGCTTTTTTGTATGGATCACCTATTTTAAATTGAAAGAACAACTGAAAAACTACGATTTTGCAAACTTGAGTATTTTCAAAATTTTTTCTTGAGAATGAATGAAGTGTGCCTGTCACTTCTGAGGAAACAACTGACAATATTTGTTGCCAATGATAAAATTAGAGCTTTAAGCAAAACTTAAAATTTTAGAAAATTATAAGCAGCTTGAAAGCTTATCTATCTATGGATGCATTTCTGATTAAATTAGTGGTGACATTAATATGTATGATTTTAATTAATAGACTTAATGTGTTGGCATTTGGGAGTTATGGATGAATTGAGCATTTATTCCATATATTCCCAGTTCCTCATACAGTTTCCTACATTCTTAACATCTTGCAGTAATGTATTATTTTAGAATCAATATTGATATAGTATTATTCATTGAGTTCCATAGTGTACACTAGGTCTCATTCTTTGTGTAGTACAATTCTATGTGTTGGAACAAATGTAAAATGTTATGTGCATACATTACATTCTTATCTAGAAGAGTTTCACCATGATAAAACCCCCTATGCTTCGACTTCATCTCTCTTTCTAAATCCCCCCCAGCAAAAAAAATTTTCCTGATCCTATTAATGTCTGTCTAGTTTTGCCTTTTCCAGAATGCCATATAATTAGGCTCATACAGTATGTAGATTTTTAAGATTAGCTTCTTTCACTTGGTGATATGCTCTTAAGTTTTTCCATGTATTTTCATGAATTGGTACCTCATTTCTTACATCATTTCTTTTTATCATGGAATAATATTTCATTACATGTATATACCACAGATTTTTTTTCCATTCACTTGTTAAAGAATATCTTTGTTGCTTTCAGTTTTTGGCAATCACAAATAAAACTTCAGTAATCTTTGTGTGAAAGAATCATGGTCATAGTTTCAACTCATTTGGGTAAATACCTAGGAGAACAATTATTAGATTATATGGTAAGAATATGTTAAACATTGTAAGAAACTACCCAACTTTCCTCCAGAATAATTTTTGCATTCCACCAACATAAATGAGCATCCCTGTTAGTCCACATCCTCACCAGCATGTGGTGGTGTCAAGTATCTGGATATTATATCCTTGTTGTGTTAGCTTGCAATCCACTAATGGCATATGCTGCTGAGCATATTTTCATATGCTTATATGAGGAAGTGTCTGTCCAGATCTGCTGCCTATGTTGTGACTGTGATGTTTTATCCTTTTCATCATCACCACTGAATTTTAAGAGTTCTTTATATATTTTAGGTGTACACTTTATCAGATAAGTTTTGTGAATATTTTCTTCCAGTCTTTGATTTTTGCATTACATATGTTGTATATATCACATATTATATATATTCTACAGTATATATGCATTATAATTATATATAATAGTGGGATTCATTATTCCATATTCATACATGCACATAGCAAGGCCATTTCTCAGAAACTTCCCTTTTCCTTCCCTCCTCCATCTCCCTGATTCACTTGCTCTAATCTACTAATCTCCCTCCCATTGTTATAATTTGAATCACTGCATAATAATTATACGTAAAATAGATATTAACTGTGCTACATTCATACATGGACAACAAAATTTGATAGATTTCATCCCCCAGTTCTTTCTCATACACTCTCCTCCTCCCTCCCTTTGGACCTATTCCACTACTCTGCTGGTCTGTTTTATTTCCATGAGATCACTTTTTCATTTTTCTCTCTCTTCTCTGAACGTCCATGTATGAGAGAAAATTTTTGACACTCAACTTTCTGGATCTGGCTCATTTCACTTACCGTGATATTCTCCAGTTCTATCCATTTACCAGCAAATGGCATGATTTCATTCTTCTCTATGGCTGAGTAAAACTCCATTGTGTATATACGCCATATTTTCTTTATTCGTTCAGCTGCTGATGGACACCTAGGTTGGTCCCATAACTTGGGTATTGTGAATTGTGCTGCTATAAATATTGGTATGCATGTACCTTGAATGTATGCTGATTTTAGTTCTTTTGGATAAGTGCCAAGGACTGGATAACTGAGTCATACGGTGGTTCCATTCCTAGTCTTCTGAGGAATCTCCATACTGCTTTGCAGAGTGGCTGTACTAATTTGCAGCAGATCAGCGATGTAGAAGTGTTTCTTTCTCTCCACATCCTCTCCAGCAATTATTTGTATTCTTTTTTATTTTTTTTTTATTTTTTTTTGAGAGACAGAGAGTGAGAAAGAACAAGAGAAAGAATCAATTTTATTCAGTTTTTCATGTGGCTTTCATTGCTCCCACACTTTGTTGTGCACATATTCTTGATGATTACCATTCTATTAGGAATGAGACAAAATCTCAGTATATTTTTGATTTGCATTTCCCAGATTGATAACAATGTGGAACACTTTTTTTCAAACATTTGTTGGCCATTTGTATTCCTTATTTGAGAAATATCTGTTTGGTTATTTTGTCCATTTATTGATTGAGTTGTTTTCTGGTGTTTTCTTTTTCTTTCTTTCTTTTTTTAAGTTCTTTATGTATTCCAGAAGTTAATCCCTTGTTGAAAGAGTAGGTGGCAAAGATTTTCTCCCATTCTGTAGGCTCTCTTTTCAGTCTTAATTGTTTCCTTTGCTGGCAGAAACTTTTTAATTGGATACCACTTCTTGATTCCTGGTTTTATTTCTTAAATTTTAGGAGTTATTGAGAAAGTCAATACTTGTGCCAATATTTTGGAGTGTTGACCCTGAGTTTTCTTCTATCAGTTGCAGTGTTTCTGGTTGGCCTAATTCCCAGTGGGTTATTTTGCTCCTGTTGGTGGTAGTGTCATTGTTTCTTTGTTTTTCAGCAATTCTTAAAGAATTTTCCACCTAGATAATCATTTGATTGACACATAAAGCCAATTTATTCTTTCCCTCTTCTTGCAACTCTTATTTTCTATCTTATCTCACTGTATTAGTTAGGACTTCTAGTACAATGAGGATTACAGGTGATGGGAGGGGACATCCTGTGTTATTCCTGCTTTAGTGGAAAAGTATCTCATTTCTCATTATTATATGGGATATTAGTAGTTGACTTCTTTTGTAAACATTCCTTATCAAGTCAAGAAATTTCTCCCTCTATTCCTAATTCACTGGATTTTTGTCAAGACTTTTCCACATTTATTAATTTATTATTATAAGTGTTTGCCTAACCTATTGATGTAACATTGATATTTTTAAAAGAGAGAGGGACAGTGAGAGAGACAGAGAAAGAGAAAGACAGATAGAATCAATTTTACTTAGTTTTTCATGTGCCTTTTGTTGCTCCGACACTTCGTTGTGCATGTGGTGCTGAGGTTTCAATCGCATCCTCATGCATTCCAGGCAAGCACTGTAACCACCAAACCACCAGCCCCACATTAATTGATTTTTATATGTCAAATCAGCTTTGCATATGTAGACTAAATTCCACTCAGTTGTGATAAATAATTTTTATAGGTCATTAGATTCAGTTTGGTTATATATTGTTGAAGTTTTTGCATCTATATTCATGAGAGATATGTTTCTGTAGTTTTTTAAGTATCTAGTAATAGCTTTTTCTTATCTGTTTATAAGGTAATGCTGGCCTCAGAGAATCAAGTAGGAAGTGTTCTTTCTGCTTCTATTTTCTGGAGCATATTATAGAAATTGGTCTCCACTATTCCCTACATGATTGCTAGAATTCACCAGAGAAACCATTTAGCCTGGTGCTTTCTTTTTAATAAAGTTATTGATTTTTAAATTTGGTTTCTTTAATAAACATTAGGATACTCAGGTTAAAAATATCTTCTCATGTGAGTTTTGACTGGGTATTCATTTCCAGAAATGGTCCATTTTTATCAACTCTATCAAATTTGTGGGCTTTGAGTTGGTCATAGTTCACTTTAAATCCTTTTATGTCCATAGGAACCAAAAATTATGGACTTTCTTTCATTTCTGATAGCACTAATATTTTCTCTTGGTTAGCCTGACTAGAGTTTGTCAATTCTGCTGAACTTTTCAAAGAACCAGATTTTTAGTTTGCTGATGATTTTCGTACTGATTTCCTGTTTTGTATTTCAATTTCTGCTCTAGGTTTTTATTTTTTCTTCTGCTGGGTTTAGCTTTACGTTGCTCTTAATAAACATACATACATAAACATAAAAGATACCATTTTAAATATTGTTGTTATAGGCTGAATATTTGTTCCCTTTCACCACCCATATGTTGAAATTCTAATCTCCAATGTGATGATACTTGATAATAGATCCTTTGGGAGGTATTAGGACATGAGGATACAGTCCTTTGATGGGATTGATGAACTTAGACACACAAAAAAATGTATTCCTATTTGAAACATATGAGGATATAGCCAGAAATCCATCTCCACCACCAAAGAGTAATCTGAGTCTTCACCAGACTCTAGATTTGCCAGAACCTTGATCCTGGAATTCACAGCCTCCAGAACTATGAGAAATAAATTTCTGTTTTTGAAGACACTCTTTGCTATTCTTTCGTAACATCTTTAAATTAAAGAGAATCTGTCAGCATTCAGAATATCTTCATAACTTCATGAGTCAATATTTTCCACATCATTAAAATGATATTATAAAATGCATATGTGTAAAATGCATTAGTAAAAGACTCATTTAAAAGGGAGGTACACTTTTAGCCTAACAGAGTACACACATTTATAGATATGCGTTCAGATTTCATATTACTGTAAAAAGCTAATTCTCTACAAGTTTTGATGTAAAATGTCTTTAAGTGATCCCTGTAATTTTATTTTGAATTTATGCTTAGTAATTTTTATTGGTGCATTATAATTGTATATAATGGTGGGATTTGTTATTACATATTTGTATACATACATAAAATAACAATATAATTTGGTCAATATCATTCCCAGTATTTCTTTTATCCCTCCTCTGATCCCTTTCCTCTACTATACTGATACTTTTTTATTTTCATGAGATTCCCCTTACCTTGCTTTACCTTTTTTCTCTCTGGATTACACATGAGAGAAAACATATGACCCTTGACTTTTTGAGTTTGGCTTATGTTGCTTAATATAATATTCTCAAGTTTCATCCATATGCTTATGAAAGATATAATTTTATTCTTTTTATGGCTATCTATACCACTTTTTCTTTATCAGCTCATCCATTGATGGATACCTAGGCTGGCTCCATTGTTCAGCTATTGTGAATTGTCTGATATAATGATGGTTAGGCATGCATTGCTATAGTATGATGACTTCAATTCTTTAGAATAAATATATTCTTTAGGTCATATGGTGGCTTCATTACTAGTATGGAATCTCATACTAATTTCCACAGTGGTTATACTAATTTAAAATACCACCAAAAGTGTAAATGTGTACCTTTTTCTGCACATCATCTCCAGTTTTTATTATTGTTGTTCTTGTTGGATGTCATTCTAACTGGAGTGATTTGAATTTCCCTAATTGCTAGTGATGTTGAGCACCATTTTAGATATTTGTGTATCTTCCTTTGAGAAGAGTATGCTTAGTTTATTTGTCCATATATTAATTGGAATGGATATATATATATATGGTTTTTCAATTATTTATATATTCTGTATATTAATATATCAAAAGAGTAGCTAGCAAAAATTGTTTGCTTTGTTGTGCAGAAGCTTTTTAATTTGGTGCCATCCCATTTATTAACTCTTGGCATTATTTCCTAAGCTTTAGGCATCCTATTGAGAAATTCTTTGCCTGTGCCTATATGTTGGAGTGCTAGCCCTATATTTTCTTATGGGAGTTGCAGAGTTCTGGTCTAGTTCCTAGGTCTTTGATCCATTTTTGATTGACTTTTTGTGCAGGGTAACAGATAGGGATGTAGTCTCGTTCTTCTATTTATGAATAACCAGTTTTGGCCAGCATCATTTGTTTAAAAGACTATCTTTTCTCCCGTGTATGTTTTTGGCACCTTTGTCAAGGTTCAGATGACTATAAATGTGTGGGTTTTTCTGTATCTTCTATTTTGTACCATTGGTCAATGTGTATGTTTCTTTCTCAGTGGTTCTTTTTTTGTTTTGTTTTGTTATAGCTCTGTAGTATAACTTGAAGTCAGTATTGTGAAGCCTCCAGCATTGATATGTTTTTTGGCTTAGAATTGCTCTGGATATTTTGGATCTTTTATTTCAGTGTCATGAAAAATGTCACTGGTATTTTTATAGAGATGAATTGAATTTGATTCTTGCTCTTGGTAGTATGACCATTTTAACAATATGTGTGTAACCTATGCATGAACATGGGAGATCTTTCCATCTTATGTTTTCTTAAATTTCTTTATTCAGTGTTATAAAATTTTCATTATAAAGGTCTTTTACTGCCTTTGTTAGATTTATTCCTTGGTAAATTTTTTTACATTCCTGTGAATGAGATTATTTTCCTGAATTTTTGTCATTATTGGTGTATAAGAAAGCTATTGATTTTTGTATGTTAATTTTGTAACCTGCTACTTTGCTGAATTTATTAGCTCTAGCAATCTTCTGGTGGAGTTTTTTGGGTCTTCTAAATATAGGATAATATAATCTACAAACCGTGTTGGTTTGACTTCTTCCGCTCCTAACTGTATCACTTTTATTTCTTTCACATGCTGAATTTTTCAGGCTAAAATTTCTAATATTATATTGGATAGGAATTGTGTGAGTGGATTTTAAAGGAAATGCTTTCTGTTTTTTCCTTTGCTATGATGTTGGCTTTGTGTTTGTAATATATAGCCTTTATCATGTTGAGGTAGTTCCTTCTCTCTGTAGTTTCTTCAGTGTTTTTAATCACGAATGGGTGCTGAATTTTGTTAAAGGTTTTCTCTGCATCTATTGTGCATCTATTGAGATAATTAAGTGATATTTGTCCTTAATTCTATATATGTTGTGAGCTACATGTATGTTAAACCATCTTTGCATTCTGGGATAAGAAAAATTTGGTCATTATGTACAATTTTTTAAATTAATGTTTATTTTTTAATATTTACTTTATATTGGTGCATTAAAGTTATACATCATGATGGCTATTTTTTACAATATAATTTAGCCAATATCCTTCAACACTCCGCCTCTCCCTCTTCCCATTCCTTGGTCCCTTGCTTCTGCTGATTGATCTTTGACATAGATTGTGTGGAAATTATTTAGTTTCCTGGGGTGCAAACTTTTCTTCTTAATATATTGCTGAATTTGAATTTTTAATGTTTTTTTAAAGATTTTTCCATCTAAGTTCATCAGAGATATTGATCAGTGGTTTTCTTTCCTTGATGTGTCCTTACCTGGTTTTAGTATGAGTGTGATATTGGTTTCATGGAATGAATTTGAAGCGCCCGATCCCTTTCTATTTCATGGAAAATTTTGAAGCACATTGGCATTCATTCTGCTTTAAATGCCTGATAGAATTTATCTAAGAATCCATCTGGTCCTGAGCTTTTCTTTGTAGGAAGTCTTTTTATTACTGCTTCTATCTCTTTGCTATTTTCTGGTTTCTTCAAATTTTCTATGTCTGCTTGATTCAATTTAGCAGGCCATATGTGTATAGAAAAGTGTCCACCTCTTCTAGATTTTCTAAATTATTGGAGTATAAGTTGTCAAAATAGCTGCTAATGATCCTCTAAATTTCTGTTTTGTCTATGATGATTTCTCCTTTTTTATCTCTAATTTTGTTAATTTAAGTGTTCTCTTTTAGTTAGTTTGATTAATGGCTTAGTAATCATATTTCTATTTTCAAAAACCTAACTCTTTTTATGTTGGTATTTTCTTTTGATTTTTATTCTCGATTTAATTGATTTTTTACTCTGATCTTAATTATTTCTTTCTACTGGTTTTGGAATTGGTTTGTTGTTCTTTTACAAGGATCGTTGAGATGCATCAATATTTTTCATGTTTGGAGTCTTTATTGGGTTTATGGATGGATGACCTATATATTAGTGAGAGAAGTGTTAAAAATCACTCACTGTTATTTTACTGGTGTCTACCTGAGTCTTTAAATCAAGTAATGTCTATTTTATATAATTAGGTCTACCAACATTTGGGACACAAATATTTACTATTGTTATTTCTTCTGGTTGGATTGTTCCCTTTACCAATATGAAGCGACCTTGGTCTAAGCAAAAGCAGAATTCTCAGAGTTTAGCAGAGAATATAAACAGATTTTCCTCTGCAGGCATTTGCAAAGTGAATCAAACTGATCTTCTCATTTGATTACCTTGTGAACTCTGAGTTTCAGAATTCAATGTACAGGGAACCCAAAAGGGAAGAATTATCATGTGGAGATCCTTTTCTCCAGTAAAACTGGGAAATCAAAATATAATATCTTAAATATAAGACTGAAAAAAAGTTAATTCTTCCTTCTTCTCCATCTCTGGGATATTCTTAGAATAAGGTCTTTGTTGCTGAATACAATGAGGGTAAACTGGAGGAATAGATGGACACTCTCTGGTAAAGACCCAACAAAGATTTGCTACCCAAATTCATAACACTTTGATGTTAAAGCAATAACAGTAACAAAAACAAAAAGCAGCCCTAAGGCAATGAATTGAGATTAAAAACCTCAAGGGCTAGTAATATTTCCTGTCTTCTCACCAAATGTAAGAAAAATCTGCTAAGGATGGAGGAATAGGAAATTGATGAATATCAGTTATGGTTTTGAAACCAGCTATATCTCTGAGATTATTGTTTTCCTAACACTCTTTCCTGAACTTGTTTAGGAAATAGTTATTGACCACAGCCTTGAAGGGACATTGTGACTAATTAGAACTGTTCACCCACTGGTAGTGTGCTAGAATGGTTAGAAGACAGACAGATGTGAATGGTGGGAACATGAGGTTAAGAGAATAATTCTATAAAATTATGCTTTCTATTCCAAGAAGCAATTTACCTGCAGCTCTGCCTAGACTAAGTGAACAGACTATGCCACATTCCTCAGAAAATTATTTGGGTCAAAATGCAGGCCCAAAATAATGTTAATAAGAGGAACTCAGTAACTTGAATGGGGAGACTTTATATGCATTTCCACAGAAAGATCCTAAATCTCAAGGAGATAAGGATAATTCCTTCTAACCATAAAATATGTAAGAATTTATGGTTAAGAATTCAATTAAAGGGGGTAGTGCCCGGAGGCTTGTTATTTACAGCACTTGCCCAGCATATGCAAGTGAATGGGTTCAAACCTTAACACCCAAGTACACAACTAAGTGTCAGAGCAATGAAAGCCATGTGAAAAACTCAATAAAAATTGATTCTCTCTCTTTCTCTCTCATTGTCCTTCAAGTAGAACTGGTCAGCATGTGCCAAAGTGACCTAGATTTGTCATGACAGCAGGGACTTGAAAGTCTGAGGTCATTTTCTGCCAGTCAAAAAGTCAAGAAGAGGACCTGAACTGGGATCTCTGGAAACATTCCTGGAATGTGCAATAAAACTAGAGTACTAGAGAGACACACACTGTCCCTTGCCTCTCTGAGACCAACTCCCTCCTTTGAGAAAGTCCCCTTTCCCCTTTCCTATTGCTTCAATGAAATTTATACTTGTAACTCTGAACAACATGTTTAAAATCATTCTAATTTGATTCCAAGAACTAGAGTTTGAAGTAGGGGGTGGTTCATGCTGCCTCAGTTTTCCAGAAGGCCCTAGCTTTGTAATCGAACCACCAGCTGATACTAGCATGCAAAATTCTCTGCATCTTTTCCCAACTCTGCATTCAGAGAAATTGTCTTGGTATAAAATTGGCTGAAGTGAGAGTATTTACATTCTGTGATTCAAATTCACTCAGCTCTCTTAAGTTCTCTTCATTTAGCTGTGGGTACTGGTTCTACTAAGTCACCACCATCATGACTTGTTCCTTGCTGGTTGCCTTGTTTGCCACCTGAGAGTATGTTTTCCTGATTATTAGAAAATATTGACTCAGACTCTGTTTTTTAGGGAAGTCAGACTAACAAACGATTAAAAAAGGCTGTATATGAGCTTTTATGCGCGTGCGCGCGCACACACACACACACACACACACTCACATATATATAAGAAAGATAGAAGCCACAGTATTCAACATTGAATTGAAAATGGGCTATGAGAAAAAGTAAAAAGAAGCCTCTAAATCTGTTTTGGTCTTGAGCAATAGCAGCACAATTTACTGAGACAAAAAAGGCAAAGTAAAAGAAGAGGTTTAAAGGGGAAACATTAAGAATTCAGCCTTGACCAGGATTAGGTTGAGATGCCTACTAATAGATCTGGTGGCTTCAGAAAATTGTCTGCTCACAATGTTTGAGGAGGCTCTTAGTTGAAAATAAGAGTGGAAATAACAGTTTTCTGATATTAAGTAGGTTATTTAAAACACTTTATGCCATTTCTACTGACCATCAAAATGTAGCTTTTAAAACAGATTAGTTGTCTTCCAATTAAGTAACTTAGCAAAACTGGAAACGGTTCCTGGAGAAGTGAACCCTGGAGCTTCAACTAATAGAAGAGGAATTTGTATTTGGCAGAGAGGTTATAGGGAGATGTCATCATGTCTAAAAAGGAAAGTTAATCTCACCCAGTCAATTTGAAATCTTTGTGCCCTAGGATGATGCTTTTGAAAGAGAAAAGATGTGAAGAGAGAGAGAGGAGACAAGACTTAAAATTATTCCCAACATTTGAAAAAGAATAAAACTAGAGACGGAAATATTATTTACAAACAAAATAAAAATAAATTTAAAACTTTGGACAAGTTCCCAATTACTTACAGAGTGGGTTTTAGTAAGCAATGATTTTTTTTTAAATTCCCAGTGGTTCAGGAAGCTGAGGCAGGATAACAAGCTCAAAGCCAGCCTCAGCAACTTAGCAAGGGCCTGTCTCAAAATAAAAAATTAAAAAAATAAAAGGCTGGGGATGTGCCTTAGTGGTTGAGTGCCTGCGGATTCAATCCCTGGTACCAAAAACACAAACAAACAAAAATGTCTACAACTTTAACATTTTTCCCAACCCCCCCCAAAAAACATAAAATTATTTAATCTTCTATTTAATCAATTTAACATTGAATAATTTAATCTTCTGTGATATATATATTTATTAATTTTGATATGACTAGCTGGAAAATTTGGGGGTATGTATGCAGCAGTAATGTAAGTCAGTGTTAGGGAGAAGAAATCATTTATATGTGCAAACCTAAAATGAGACTTGTACTTAACAACACATCCTGAGGACCCTAATGTGACCACACCCTCCAGGGAAAAATTGCTGACACCTAATTTTTTTACTTAATGCATTGGGTTTGATTAAATTTAGAAAGATACTTTGTACTGGGAACTAATAAATATTTTGGCAGAAATAGCAACTAAAAAAGTATCAGCATCAACTGGGTGACTGTAACTCTATCATGAGATCTCATTCCACAGCAGCAGAGTTATAACAGCAGGAGGTTAATTCTGCAATCACAATTTAGGCAAAGCTCTAACAATGCAAGCTGCTCAATTCTGTGTAAACGAGAATAGGAAGGTCTGTAAGGCATTTGGGAAAGGAGAGAAAGGGTGATCTGATAAATCTAATTTATTGTATAATAAAAAGCATTCCTTCCTGAAAATCAAAATCAGTCATTGGAGTTTTAATTACAATTAAAAGAATGATTTCCCCTGAGAAATCCCTCCTCTGCGTAGTCAAGACCAACAACTTAGTGCTTGTTGGTCTTCCTTACTTTGGCTAGCACCTTGCAGGTTAACTCAGTTAAGAGCATAAACACTGAAATTTGAAAGAAAAAGATACATAACTATATTTGAAGGCAATTTAGCTGTATAATCTTGGGCACCTTATCTAACCTAATATTCTGAATTTCATTATTAAATTGGGAAACTATTCAGGTCTACTTCCCATTGTAAAGAGGATTTAATGAGCCAAAAACTAATGAAATATGTCATATCATTCATGGCACATAGTAAGAGCTATATAATAGCATGGTTGATAATATCACAAAAATAATAATATCCAGATGACTTACAAGTCCCACAAAATCTATTTTCTAGAAAAAGATATTGCATTGTGTCAATGCCTATCTTCTACCCTTTGCAGGGTGCCAACGTGCTGCTCAGCTTCTAGTCTCTCATATTTCCAGTCTCTGCTTTATTTTTCACACAAAAGCCAAATTAATGTATCTAAAGCACACCCTATTTTAAAAACTTAGTTGGGCCACAGCATCTTCAGACAAGTCTACACTCTTTATTTTGGCACTCAAGCCTTCCATAATCTGACCACAACCTCCTGCTATAAATGCTCCATTCCTGCCATGCATTTAAATTCCAGCCAGACTGAACAACACAGCCAAGCTCAGGCTTGATTGAGTTTCACAGCTTCCCAGAATGGTCAGGAGGGAATGAAGCCAGATGGGGAGGATAAGAGGCATCCAGAGGAGAATGCCAAGACTTAAAATGAGAGGAAGAAAGCCAGATCTGTTGTCAGGGCCAAGGGCTAATTTGGGGATCAGGAATGATAGATAAAGCCAAGAAGTCTGTAGATAGTGAAAGCAGTTAGAGGGGAATGAAGAATAAATGCAAGGCAGGAGGAGAGTTCAAGACTCTATATTTTAATCAAGCTAGAATGGCAAAAATTCTATGAATTGCACTTTTATTTGGTTCTATCAATATGATGTAAAGAGAGTCAGCAAAGTTTAAAATGTGATTTAAACAGGGCTGGGGAAATAGCACTTTGCACTAAACATTTACTATCTGTAAAATTCAGCAAGGAGAATATTCACTGTATTTTATGTTTTCAAAATAAAGCATGAAAACTTCTAATGTAAGTAAAACTACTAAGTGAAAAATATTAAACTATGAGTATTGGTTGTCGAATTTTATATTAATGTATACACATATCTATTTATACATGTTAATAAACAATATGTATAACATTTATGCATCATATAAATATATTTATACATGTTATATGTTCATATGCTTTATTACATGTAATACGTAAATGTTATAAAGTATATATTTATATGTTTATAGGTGTATACAATTAGATGTAAATGCAAATATGTACATATATAAAGTTATCAGAAGGATGTACACTGGAATTACAACAGTGATTTAAGTTCTGTGGCATTATAAGTCACTCATTTCTTTTTCCTTATTCATAAGTCTAAATTTTCTGAACTGAAGATGTAGTGAAATAAACCAACCTTCTAAACCACATAATTGATCAGTAAAATATGAGAGGCTTATTTCTCTAAGAAGTTTCCAAGTGCACTGTTTATATTACAGGAATTTAAGAAGCACAATCAAGGCCTCCACCCCAAATTTCAATCGCTCAGTATTTGTGTTAATCCTCTAAGACTTCTGGTCCTTGGTAGAAACATTCAACTGACTGGTCTGAGGTCATGTATCTTCATTTGGTGGTCCAATGATTAAGAAGTAGTTCCTGGTCCCTTCAGCCTGTGCAATCAGAAGTGTTCCTTCCTCTCAACATATGTGAGAATCATATTAAAAAATAAAAAATTTTCTCCCAGAAGAAAATGTTTGAATGCTGAGAATCAAAACATAAGGAAATGAAATAACAAAAGAAAATAGACTCACTTAAGCATAGGACAAATGTACAGATTCTTAAGCTCTTAAGCTAAACAATGATAAACATTGAGTGCATAAAAGATTTCTGAAAATAATTTCTGATATAAATTCAATGTGATTATTACCTTCCTTGAATGTCAGTGCTCAATAGGTCTTATCACAATTGTGTAGACATCACTATATCTGATTCTCAAGATAGTCTCTTACATATAGTTATGGAAACCTAGAAAGAGAGAGGTTGATTTTGTCAACCTCACAAAATAAAACTGTATAGATCATGTGATAGAACTGGATACAATCCAGACCCTCAAGGCTGTAACATACAGTCTAGGATACTTTACTTATTCAATTGTTTTTTAAAGAGAGACTGAGAAAAAGAAAGAGAAAATCAACTTTATTTACTTTTTTCTTCTGGTTTTTGTTTTTCCTCCGCTTAGTTGTGTATGTGGTGCTGGGGGCTAAAGTTGGGTCCTTGTACACACCAGGCAAGTGCTCTAATGCTGAGCCACCACTCCAGTCCCTGGGTCTGAGACACTGTAGGAAAACAGTTACCTAGGAATTTTGTATTTTTTTAAGCTAAATAACATTTCAGATGATTACTTAAGTAACCTGTTTTGTCACTGTGACCAAAAGACCAGACAAAAACAATTAGAGGAGAAAAAGTTTATTTGACTCAGAGTTTCAGAGATCCCAGTCCATAGATGACCAATTTCATTGCTCTGGGCCCAGGGTGAGACAGAACACAATGGAAGAAGAGCATGATATAGGAAAGTGGCTCAGGACATGACAATTAATCACTAAGTATAAAATACAAACCTCAAAGGCACACCCCAGTGATCTGCCTCCACCAGTCACACCTTATCTGACTACAGTTACAACCCAGTTAATCCACATTAGTGATTAATGCATTGATTAGGTTAGGACTCTCATAACCCAATCACTCACCTCTGAACTTTCTTAGATTGTCTTGTACTTGAGGTGTTTGGGGACACTTCATGTGTAAACCATAACAATGATAAATCTAGAAGATTTTAATCTATTTTTTGACAAGTAATACAACTTTTTTAAAAAACCACTCAGTTCTCCATTACCATTACGCAATATCAATGCTTATAATAAATAAAGGGAACCAAATTAAAGGATAAACATTGGAAAAGAAGGAAGGAAAGAAGAAAGAAGGAAGAAAAGATAGAAAGAAGGGAGGAAAGGAGGATTGGTGGAGATAACCTAGATTTTTTATTCAGTAGAGATTTATTTCTAGACAAAAGAAGGTATTTTTGTTCCTCTGCATGTTTTTTTAACAAATAGTACAATCCCCCAAATCCATTACAAATATGACATTGGGGATTAATTAAACATATTTAATTAATTAAATTAAATTAATTTAATAAATTAAATTATTAAACATATTTAATAAATTAAATTAAACAAAGAGCACATTGGAATGGATTGAGAGGGTTTGGACATTGGTGAATTGCCAAAACAAAAGAAATGCCAAGCAAGGAACAATTCTCTCACACTGAAAATGATTTATTTATTAAAGGATCTCAGATATATATCAGATATGGATTAATTTTTCTCTTACTTTTTTATTTTTCATCCCTGACTTGAATCCAAAAGTGCTTTCATAAATCAATCAAAAGCTATGCCATTTCTGGTAGTTCCACTTCTGTCTCTGTGTACTGTGGACTATCAATCAGATTTATTATTCCTACTGTTTTATTACTCCATTCGGTAATAATCCTTTTTGAGTTACAGAATACCCACGGTACTGTCTAGAGGACAGAGATCTGTGTGTTTCCCCATTTCCTCTGAACAGTGGAACATGCCAAGGAGGAAACCTGAGTGATAGTCCAGAGCCAATTCTTTCAGCACCATTAAGACGAGACTGAGGCTATCCATGGTCTGAAAATGCTGTGTGGGCTCCCCAAAGTGATGCTGGGCCCATAAATAAAAGCAAGAAGCAAAAAAAAATGAATTTTTCTCCTTGATGACATTCCAGTTTACAATTGTGCACATTCCAACCATTCTCTTGAGCCCAGTTCATATCTCACCTAGAGATCACTAATACCCACAGAGATCCCTCCTTCTTTGAACTCATCTGCCCCACCCATTCAGCATTTCCTTTGTATTGCCTCACAGTGTTATTTATTTTTTTCTGGGAATATTTTTCTTTCATCCTCCTATCTATCTGTCAGTGTAATTCAGAGTCCACCAGAAAGAAACACAACTTGTCGAGTTGTCTTTGTATAAATGTGCCTTAACTTATGATTCTCCTGTGTGGTAGAATCATGACTTATGGTCATAACAGGCCCATCATGTCTGGCTACAACAATATCCAATGGAATTAGGAAGACACACAACAAAAAGAATGGGTGTTTATTAATTTGAGGGCTTATTGAACATTCACTATGTATGTAGCAGGCATTGTTGACATACATGTTGAAGATACAGACCCTGCCCAGATAGAGGTCAGGCTATTGAAAGTTTAATGAGTAAGGGCTATAGTACAGAATATAATAAAAGAGCACTCTGAAAACAGATGCTGGAAGGATTTTATTATATCAGAATCCCATAATTTTCTCAATGAAGGGCAACTGAAAAGCAGAACCTAAGCATGGGAATGTCTCATCTGGTTGAATTTCTATTTTGACCCATATTGTTAGCACCCTGTACCAGGCTTTGCAGTTTCTCATATCAATGTCATTATTGAAATTACAGTTGTATCCTTTATCCCCAATCACAAATTTCCAAAGTTGAGATTTAAAATAAAGAAGCTTTTGCCCATGGTTTCACACAGCTGGTAGACATGGATAAAAATAACAACTCCTCATTTCTGGGATTGTTAATTTCACAGGTCATCTCATAAACATGATAACTTATACTTTACTTTAGAAAAATCTCTAACATCTCCCAGTACGGTTTCCATCAAACCAACAGTATAAAGAATTCTCAAAGGCAAACTTCATACAGAGGAAGAAAAGAACAATTCCCAAAGCCCACAAACAGACATAGTTCAATAAGAGAATAACTCACTAAACAAGAATCAAAACAGGATAAAATACAGCAAAGTACCAAAATGGCAGGAAACCACACATAAATCCATACTAACACTGACTGTTAATGGTCTCAAAGACACAGAATGAAAAGAAAAATGGATCAAAAAAACAGAATCCAACTGAATATTGCTTAAAAGAACCTTATCTTTTAAGAAAAGATGCACACAGCCTTAAGGTAAAAGGATGGCAAAAAACATTTCAGGAATATGCCCCAGGAAAACAAGCAGGAGTCTCCATTGTCATATCTGAGGATGTAGATTCCAAACAAAAATTAATCAGAAGAAACAAAGAAGGCCACTACATCCAATAAGAAGTTATAACCATAGTACACATTTATGCCCCAAATGTCAATGCACCCAAATACATGGAAAACATAGTCGATGGCATTAAACTCACATAGACTCCAACACAATAATACGGGGCTATTTCAATACACCCTTGACACCAATAGATCATCAAAACAAAAGTCAATGAAGATATCTCCGGCCCAAACAACACTATAAATCAACCGGACCTAAAAGGCATTACAGAATATTTCATCCCCAAAGAGCAGAATTTACCTTCTTTTCAGCTGCAAGTGAAATTTTTTCCAAAATAGATCATATTCTAAGCCATAAAGGAAATCTTAGCAAATACAAAAAAAAATTGACATAATTCCTTGTATCCTATCCAGTGTTGCCTTGGATCAGTCACTTTAAGACCTCTGATGCTGTTTTCTCCTCTATACCTGAAGAATAGCAATGCTTTCTTTATCTTACTTAGCTAACAAATGCCAAGTTATAGCCTCCTAATAAAGAATGGGATGTAATGTGGATAATTGAAAAACTAGGATTTGGGGTTTAATTATGATACAAAAATTTCTACTTTCTGATTTAGGAAAGTTCCTAAACCTCCTTTTATAAAAAGTATTATAGGTTTCCTCCCTGATCTGCCAGGAATACATTCTAATACCTCTAGAGGCTGTCTGAAAATATGAAAACTATCAAATACAATATATACTTTGATATTTCTTATACACATATACCTGGGGAAAAGTTTATATTAGGCACTGTAAGAGATTAAAAACAATACCTAATAAAATAAAACAATTATGGTAATATACTGTAATGAAAATTATTTTATATTATGGAAGTTTTTTTCTGGAATTGTTCTTTTAATATTTTCATATCCCGATGTACCACATGTAACTGAAACTGTGGACATGAAACTGGGGCTAAGTGGGACTATAATGGCTTGTATTTTACAAGATCATTGTGAGGACACATTGAGACTCTTTACTTAGAAGTGATTAATACAGAATCTAAGGCACTCAAAGTGGCTGTTACAATCTGCACATTTAAATGTAAGGTTGATATTCTGATGTGTATGCATATACATGTAATATAAGTAGATGTACATTAGGTAGCTAAATAGGGTGAATGACTGAAAATGCCTAAAACTTCCATTATATTCACAGTAGAGACTTGCTTATGAGCCTAATCTCAATGACGATTTTCCCCGTTCTTCTCTAAGAATAATTAAACTCATGGTAGAACATTGAGAGTTAAATGGGAATTGTGTATAATGATAGATTTGCTTAAGTGAACCTGAAAGTGGGAAACATAAAGAAAGGTACGTGAAAATAAGAAGCTTCTAAGAAAAGCATTTAAATTTCTCAACTGAATTGTGGACAACGCCCTGGAAGAAAAATGTTCCAGATGGAGCTTTTTAGAAAGTCAGTGACTTATTCACTTCATCCTCCTAGGCCTTCTAAATTAGCCAGGTAGATGTTTCAATTTACATATACTCCTGGGGGAAAACATCCAACTTTCTCCTAAAAAAAAAAAGAAAGAAAGAAAGAAAGTAAAGAAGGAAAGGAAGGATGGAAAATAGGCAAGAAGAAATGAAAACTAGTCAAAGACCACTGGTTATTTCTCTACCCAGACATTTCTATCCTATTAACTTCTTCATTATATCCGCCAAGGACAGATTAGTGCATCTTGGGCATCTGAACCAGAATGCTTGCTCTGCTGGTAACAGGTGAGTATTAAAATAGGTATTTGTGAGCAAAATCTATGTTCATTGTAGCTCAGTTCATCGCATAATTTAGCTTAGCTAAATCATGGAACCAACCCAGACGCCCCTCACTGGATGAATGGATCCAAAAACTGTGGTATATTACATACCATGCAGTTCTACTCAGCAATTAGAAACAACAAAATTTCAGCCTTCAAAGGTAAATGGATGGTGATGGAAGAAATCAAGTTAGCAAACTCAGAGACTCAAGGATCAAATGTTTTCACTCATTTGTGGAAGCTGGAGCTAAACCCTGGCCTCTGTTAAAGGTATTTAATCTCATATATTAGACCCTGCAAAGGCATAAGTAACAGATGGTCTAGGACAATCATAGATATGTAGTGGGGTGGAGGGGATAGGGTAGGTGGGTGGAGGGGAGAGGGAAAATAGGGAAGGATTTAGGGGGTAATTCTGGTGTACACACATGTATATGCATACCCTATTGTTAACTTTAAATGCATTTATGATTGTACAATAACTCAATTCCTTAATAGAAATATTTTTAAAAGTAGGTGATTGTGTTGTGTGTTTGTACGCTTGAGTTTTTTTTGTTTGTTTGTTTGTTTTTTGTTTGTTTTGATTTGTTGCTTTTGGTTTTTGTTTTGGGGCAGGCAGTGAGCTTGGGAAAAAGGCTAAATAAATAGATAAATAAATCCTCTGTCATGCTAATCATGTTTTCAAAGTTTTATTTCAGATCAGCTCTTGGCTGTATGAACGGGTTGTGCAGACTGAGGCGATGGCCTATCCTGTTCCCTGTATCCAGCTCAGGATACTGTATGTTCCCATTCCCATTCTCTATTGCTCTCGTGGGGTTTCCTGATGACCTGAAACCACCTTACCTGTCAACAGAAGACACAGTTTGACTAGATGACCCCTCCTTCACAGCTTGTTCTTTAACCAGGAAGTGGAAACAGACACTAGCCTGTCTTATTTGTCCTTCCCTAATATGTATGGGCCTGAAAGAACAAAGACAGAATGGACCATTCACTTGAGTTTTGGACTGAGACATCTGTGTTGGCCAGGCAGGAATCAAATAGCCTCATCTGAATGATAAGTGAGAATCACAACATATTTTAAAGGCCTCTGATTCAGGGTGGCAACTTTATTTTAATAATTCACAATAATCATAATAGCATTTCACATTTATATAGCACTTCATATTTTACAAAATGTTTTTCTTTAATACATTGTCATATTTTATTGTGCACGAGCCAGAGTCAAGTTGTCAAAAGAATTGTGGAGCTGTTTAAATTCTTGTGTTGCTATTTTTGGCTACGTGACTTTGCAGCAATTACCTAACCTCTCTGAGCCTTGGTTAATCATGTTCCAAATGAGGAAAATCTCTGAGGTTTCAGTGAGGATTAATTGGGTAAATATACATAAAATCTTTAGGAACATCATTGAGTCTAATGTCTATGTACTCTAGTATCCTTTGGGATTTAGCTTAGTAGGGAGGCAGAAGAGGAGGAGAAAGAAAAAGAAAGAAAGAAGGAGAAAAAGGGTAATTAGGAAGGAGTAGTGGGATAAAAAGGAAAGCTAATCCAATCAATAAAATGTAGTACTTAACATTCGCAGAGTATTTCTTATCTGGGGTGGCATACCATTACTTCTTATATAATTTAATGTATTTTTGTGTATTATCTGATTTCCTTATAATAATATTGTGAAGTAAATACTATTATATTCAATTTACAGGTATGAAAAGTGAGTGGAATTTAAGAAACTTGCCTGATGTGACACAGAGAGTGGAAAAGACAGGCTTAAAACCCAAATCCATCTGAAACGAAAATGTGTGTTCTGAAAAATCTTTCCACCCAGAAAGTATCATACTCCTAAAAGCATAGAGAAATGCAGAATTTTCTACTTCCAGTAGGTGGTTAAAAAATGATAGTACTTTTTAGAGAAATATAAAGTAAGCAATCATACGTGTGCCTACATAGGTATACTGGCAAAAAAAGAAGCAAGGGTCACTTCCCCAGTTCTAGAGATAAGACACTGAAGGTGAGTGGGATTAAACTGATCTCCTGTAATATAGTGGTAAGTCAGGACTTTATTCCTGTAATGCTGACTTTAGGACAAGCTTTTTCTGACATTCACACGACCTGTTCAGCAAGGTACAGTAGGCCTGATTCTATAGATTAGGTTTGTCCACGGAGGAAAGAGTCCTGGTGCTTGAATTTACCCAGAAATCCCATCAGCATGACTTCAGTCCTATTCATATCAATAGCACAAAGCAAGTCTCAATTGACTGAATGCCCTCTGGGCTGCAAGGATCCTTGAAGAAGGGGAGTAATCTACTTCCATAGCACCTATCACCTTATGTTCAAGCAAAATATCATCAATGATAATTTTTCTTCACATTAAAAACTTCTGTGCAGGGGCTGGAGTGGTGGCTCGGCAGTTACTGCGCTTGCCCGGCATGCACAAGCACACTGGTTCAAACCCCAGCACCCACATACACAGCTAAGTGTCAGAGCAATGAAGGCCATGTGAAAAACTCAATAAAAATTGATTTTCTCTCTCTCTCTCTCCTTCTTTCTTTAAAAAAAAAAAGGAAAAAAACTTCTGTGCATGTGTGTGTATTCACATGCATCCTAAGACAAGAAGTGAAGTTAAGAAAAATGGAGGTGATATTTCTCAGAGGGGAAAAACAATATAACTTCTAGTGAGATTTATTTTATTCAAAGACATCAGTGTCAGGTCACCAGGATACAAAGTGAGGACGTTAGTGCCATCGCCTGCCCTCATATCCTCACACACTTAGCTTACCTATCTGTGATCCGAAACTTCCATTATTTCCCCATAATAAATATCTTTCCCATATTTTCATCTTTTTTTATCTCAGACACCAAGCGCAATCTCCTGCGTAGAGCAAACCTCACAAAGTAAGAAGACCATGATAGCACTAACTTACCCAGGGAGAGCCACATAACAGCTCTGTTGTAGGTAAATCAGGATGATGGAGCTTTAAAAATAAATCTAAATGGGGCTGGAGTGGTGGCTTGGTGGTTGCAGCAATTGCTCGGCATGCACAAGCACACAGGTTCTAACCCCAGCAACCCGCATGCACAACTAAGTGTCGGAGCAGCAAAGGCCATGTGAAAAACTCAACAGATATTGATTCTCTCTGTCTCTCTCTCTTTCACACACACTGTCCTTCTCTCTTTAAAAAAATAAAATAAATCTAAATTTTTAAACTACAGCAAAATGAGTGTTTGGTGTAGGCAATAACAAACAACCCAAAAGACTTGAAGTTGGGGATCAGGGTAGAGAAGAGGGGATAGATAGGGGATGTACAGGGAACAAAATAAGCCAAATTATTCACCGTGAATGTATGAATATTTCAAAACGAATCTCTTTACTACATACAATTATTATTCACCACTTTAACAAATTACCAAGAAAAAGAAAAGAGGAAGAAAGTAATGTGTCTTTAACGTTGTCACAGAATGCAGGGTTGGAAATTTTCTGTGAAATATTTCAAATAACTATAGTAATGATAGGCAACTGGGTTCCAAGAATACTGAAATAACTTGACTTTTACGAATTGTTAAAAATGACTTTCAAAAATTAATATACATGTATGTGCTTATTTCTATCTATAACACGGGGGTAAAGCAGAGGAGACATGAGAGCAGGGAGTGGACAAAATGGGGAGATCCTGGACTAGGATCAGCCTTAACTTACTTGGTCAATATCCATGTATGCATGAATATGTAACCACAATTCCCTTCAGTATGTAAGACTATGTCAAAAAAAAAATCTGACTCAAGGGTCTTAAATACTCTTTAGAGGAGGGAAATCAAAAAAGGCCTGGGAAAGCTAGAGAAACCACTTTATTTAAAATGCCCTGCCATTATTTTAATAAGCATTCGACTGTGAGGCCTCTGCTCCCCTTGCCTCCTGGGTATCAAGTATGATTCCCCACAGCCCTGTGGAAAGAAACTTGTCTTGGTGGAGAATGTAAACTGGTCTTAGGAGTCTTCCACCCTTGGTGAATGAAAGAGTGAAGGATTGAATGAAATCATGGCATTAAGAGAAAATATTTAACCTCAGTTTCTTGGCATGTTTAATGACAGGGTCAAAGATCTCTATGATATTTCAATTCTGTAATTTCAAATCCATGTCTATGTGAAGTACAAAGGAAAGAGTCCTTCTCTTACTACAGGTGTGTCCTCCTGTAATTGGGAGAAGGGGGCTGTGATAGACTCTGCTCTCTTTCTTTCTTTTTTATTTTTTTCAATTTTATTTTTCTTTCCTATCTGGCTTTTGTTTTTCCAACACTTAATTGTGTATATGGTACTCGGGTTCAAACTCAGGTCCTTGCGCCTGCCAGGCAAGTGCTCTACTGCTGAGCCACTTCTCCAGCCCCTGGACTCTACTCTCTAAAGAATAAGATTGATTCATCAAAAGGGAAGAAAGGTTGATTCTTATTGAACTTGAATCAGAATGAGAACAATATACATGAGAAGTGAAAGGTCTGTGTGCATGATAAAGAGTAAACCAACCTCAATAAGGAGCTCAGCGTGCCTCAAAAACAATCGATCAATCACTCACCAAAAACATCCTGAAGAGGCAGGAATGCACAGCTGAATGGCATTTATGAGTTCAGGTTTCAAAAAAATCTTTCCTTTGGGCAAATTCTGGTACTGCTCCTGTAAGCTGGACTGCCTTTAGCAAGGTAATGACCAGGCATAATTTTATATCTAGTTTCCGCTACTGTAAAATAGGGAAAAAATAGCTTGCTCTCTAATAGGTTCTTAGTAAGTATTCAACAGGCTAATACATGTAAAATGTTCACAGTGGTGCTGCCATGTAATAAGTGCTCGATAATTACTGCCTGTTATTGTCATTAGTCCTCGAACGTTGTTCAACTTTCATAAAAGAACAAGAAAATAAATCACACTGATTTCTTAAAATATATCAAGATAGATCAATAAGATTCAAACTTAGTAGAATGTTCTTGAGAGAGAGTTAATCCTTGTTAAATTATTATTTTTAATCTTTAGGATAATGATTATCGTGAATATCACCATTCATTGTGTTATGGTTTAGATACCAGGTATCCCAAAAAACTCATGTGTGAGACAATGCAAGAAGGCTTAGAGGTGAAATAATTAGATTATGAGATCCTTAACCCAATCAATGAATTAAACCTCTGATAGGTATTAAGTGAGTGGTAACTGAAGGTGGTAGGGTATGGCTAAAAGAGGTGGTCACTGGGGGCATGCCTTTGGGGTATATATTTGGTGAACTGAGCTTAGTCTCTCTCTACTTGATAATCATCAAGTGAGCTGCTTCCTCCCACCACAATGTTCTGCCTCACCTCAAGCCCTGAAGAATGGAGCCAAATAAGTATGGACTGAGACCTCTGAAACTGTGATCCCCGAAAATAAATTTTATCTCCTTCAAAATTATTCTTGACAGGTCTTTCAGTTGCAGCAGTGAAAAAGCGCACTAAAGCACATTGCATCCCTGCCTCATTTTGTAAGAACTACCCAAGGTACTTAGGTACTTCATATTTTCATTATTGTACTCTACACATAAATCTGCAAAGGGAAATATCATTATAATATAATGACAAATTGAGTCTCAGATACATTAGTAAACTGCCTTGTAATTACAAAGTTACAGAGCTCAAAACTATGCCTAATGGTTATGGAATACATTCTCTTTCCATTTCAACACAGAGAACTCTTAGCATGTGAGATTTTCAACTGGATGGGTTTCAAATAAATATAGTATGAGAATATAAAAGGTAGGAAAGTTACAGACAGGTTAAAGGCTGGATATTCTGCCTAGTTGAGGATAACAAAGAATATAAATGTATTTTAGCTTTCCCATATTAAGGGGGAACATAACTTGCCTGGAAGAGTTTAACCTGTCTCAATAGTGTCTTTTAAATCTGAATGGTCAACACAACCGGAAGAAACTTGAGAATAATAAGATCAATGAGAGATATTATGAAATGGGGAACATAGAGTAGAATGAAAATAAAGAATTTAGATCCTTCCAAAAACTAAGAAAAGAGTGATGAAAGAATCTAGCTGGAATCAGAAAATTTTTGCAGAAAATCTCTTGCTTTCCTAGTTAGAGTGTGGGGAGTAGTCAATGACAGATGACAGTGGCTAGGATTAATGCTGTTGCAATAGGCATGTTAAGAATTGTCACGTGTGCAAATCACCTTTTTCAAATAAATACGACAGAGCTGTATCAGTTATCTATTCTTGTTAAACCAATTCAAAACTCAAGATTCTGTCATGGGTTGAGTTTATTTTTGAAAATTTTGGCTTGTTTCACCTGGAGACCCTTATGAAATCACAATCATGTGGTAGCTCAACTGGAGCTGGATGGTCCAATGTATTATTGGCCAAATGACAGTTAGTTAGCTGAGGCTATCAGCCACAGACCCTTGGTAAATCTCTACATGGTCTCTTCATTTGACTAGCCTAGACTTCAGACTACCCTAGGTAACAGCAATCCGAAGGGTGAGTCTCAATATTCACAAACATAACAGGTTGCTGCCTGAGTCATGCCTATCAGTGTCCTATTAACCAAAACCGACTTAGGAGTTGACCATGCAAAGTAATGGATTCTGGTGGGCATCCTTAGCATCCTTAATTGGGTGTCCTTAATGTAGCAATCTACCATAATGGCCCAATGAATGAACGAACACAAGCACACACACACACACACACACACACACACACACCTTTGTTTCCTTATGTATCCAAGGGTCAGGTCACATCCTACTTTTAACCTTGTGACCGAAACAGTAACAAATTTTATGATATCAAAACAAGATGTCAGTCACAGGATATCACTCTCATTTTATTCATTATCAAATACAATGTTGAGGGGAATACTTTCATAAATTTCTCAGTGGTTCCTTCAATGCTCAATCTGGTGCTAACTCAGTGGACAATGGAAGGGTGCCTGGGGTATTTAATACAACTTGTAGCCATGTCTCCTGGTGACTGCAGGTGATGCATTCCAAAAAATAAATAAATAAATAAATAATGACTTCTCTTTTATTCCTTGATATCCAAGAGAAATATTTCTCCTTAACTAGTGTATAGTGAGATAACAGAAAAGAAAACAAGAAGCACTTCTAAACAAACTTTAAGCAAAGATTTGCAAATGTTATCATCAGAATTATGGAGCACCTGTTGGAAGAGGTAAAGTAATCTTTGAATACCTTATTTAGTAAGACACTGGCTAGAAATTTTAGTGCCATCTGTTCTTGTGAGAAGATATTACTGAGCAACGCCAGTGCCTTTATCTCAGGAAGGTAAGGACTAGGAAAGATAAATCCTTCCCCAGTGGAGTGAAGACCATGAACAAGAATCTCTTGCTACTCTATAAATTTAACTCATGAGCTTAAAGAGCTTCTGCAGCATTTCCCTTCTCTGGATCAAGGTTAGTCACATAGTGGGAGATTCTGTTTCCAGGGTGATCTAGATGCAGTAACTGAATGGAACATTGGGCATTCTCCCATGGGGAAGGAAAGTATGCTTTGCATTGGAAAGAAGGATGCACATGAATAATCAGGGGCCTACAGGGAGCTTGTGGTAGATGTGATTCATTGCCTCTCAAAGATCTGTGCCCCCTTCCATTGTGTAGAATCATTACTAAGAATGTACTGGCAGAATAAGCACTACATTTTCTTTTTTTTTTTTTTAATTTTTTTATTTTTGAGCAACCTTACAAGATTTTAACAAAACAATATAAAATGTGTATAAGATGTGTATATATTCTGGACATTGCAACTGTCCCCAGGAGTGCCCCCCCAATTACCCACCCTTATCCCTCCCTTCCCCTTCCCTTTATAACTCTAAAAATAGTATTAGATTGTAAAGCATTACATCTTATCTGAATTTAACTCATGTTTCTAGACCAACTTTCTCATTGTCCAGGGTCTAGTCCCCACCTCCACAGATGAGTGGAGACAATCGACCCTTAGATCTCTGGGTTAAGCTGATTTTACTCATCATAACCTCTTCCATAACCATCCATTTACTCTCGAAGGCTGCAATGTCATTGTTTCTAATTGCTGTGTAATATTCCATGGTATAAATGTACCACAGTTTTTGGATCCATTCTTCCTGTGAGGGACACCGGGGTTGTTTCCATAGCCTAGCAATAGTAAATTGTGCTGCTATGAACATCGATATTGCTGTGTCACTGTAATGTGCT